>CM034045.1:7765182-7792819 GCA_019804595.1 Bruguiera parviflora | reverse complement strand
AGCCCACTAACTAATAATAAAAACACATGAAAATAACCTACTTAAACGCCCAATCATGGGCTCTCAAATCCAACTTCCTTCCCAAGGCCATGGTTCGCAAATTCCTCCATAGATGACACATTCGCAAGCCTTGGTGAAGACTCCATCCTCCTTAACTCATACTTGGCAACCTCCTGATAGTAAATGTCGCACAATAGGTTGTTGAGAGCTTCCTTTACTTTCGTTGACCTTGCCCTTGTCATTGGTCCTCCAAGGTTTTGCAATGCATCTACTCCCTTGTCGATTTGAGTTGGTACAATATGGTTTCCATCAACTACCAAGTGATAACATGGGACTTTGTCTATATGAGGGCTTGAGTCATGATAGATAGTGTTATATCCTCACGCCAACTAAAAGTGCAAGAGCTAAGTGCCTCATAGGGCAAAGTGCTATGTTGTGGGAGCTACATCTTGAACTTCTCAAGCAAAGTGCTACATAGTAAGAGCTAGCTCTTGAGCTTATAGGGGGTCACCTCTAGAATCTTGCCTACCTAGTGAAATGATCCTATGATTTTGTATCCCATGGGGATGAAGACATTGCCTATCAAAAGGGTTAGACTATGCTTCTACTACCATATTGGAATGGAAAAGGAAAGGGGAGATGGCTTATAAGTTGGTTAGTGAGATAAAAAAGATACCAATTCAATTCCTTCTGGTTTCTAGTGACCTAAGTTGGTGTGGAAGCCCCTTGTCTATCTCACTACCATATGAAAACATGTAGGTCCATCCATTTCAAGGCTCAAGTCATTATAGGGGCATTGACAAGGTCTATTCAACCCAAATTAACTAGGTTAGTGTTTTTATGTTTTTTTATTTCAGTTTTTGGTTTTATTTTCTTTATTTTTCTAATTTTTTTCCCTTTTCTGATTTATTGGGGGACTAACATGGAGAACAAGAGCGTTTAGCTATTGGTGGTTTGGCAAACAACCTCCAACCATTGTATATGACTATTTACATCTTTAGGCCAGTGGCCATTCTCCGACATTGATCACTAAAAAATCCTAAAAGAAGGGCAATATGTTCATTTTGACGTTATTTGTCACATTTTCTACTCTAAATGCTCAAACACCTAATGCTTTTTAAGGTTGAGTTTAATATAATCAGAGCTAACCTGAATTTTTTCTTGTTCTTGTGATGTGAGGATGTTAGGGTTGTTCAAAATGCAATCTTGAACATATCTTAGACCAACATAAGATGAGCATCTTGCTCTCTCATATGTTGTTAGTGCCCTTTTTTGGGTTTCTTGTGTATATATGTGTTGCTTGTGAAGTGGATGCTTCTGTTAGGGTGGCAAATATGGATGTATGAGCTAAATGTGTTGATCATAGTAAAAGTAAGAAGGAATAAAAGGATGATGCAAATTTTGTTAGTATAGTTTAGCAAGAATTAGTAAAGTTGTTAAAACTCAAGTTAGTATAGCTACTGGAAAGTAAAATTGCATAAAAATAAGCTACAAATATGTAAATTACAAAATATTAAATTATGAATTTCATGAGTTTGAAAAGCCAATAGGTTGCATTTTTATGGGGCTGAAAAGCTAATAAAACACAAAGAGCCTTTACTTGGATTTGGTACTCAACTGTAAGGATTTTCCTCAATCCTTTTGCATGTGTCCAAGTTGGATACTAACCTGAAATGGGGTGTTCCCCAATCAAAAAGCTAGTGTGGATTAGCTCACGCCTATAGATTTTTTCCCTACATGGCGTGAGAAAATGAGTCTTGTTAATGTCAAAAAAAAAAAGGGATATGTACTTGCCTAAGTTCAATTCTTGGTTTTCTTCTTCTTTTGCAACTATTATGATTCTTTATACACGTGATGTTTGATGTGGCTTTTAGAGATTGAAATTCTTCCCTTTTGATTTTATGCCCCCTTATAGAAGGAAAGCTGGTTTCTCTTTGTATTGCGTGCTATGATTCTTTCTTTATTTTGGCAACATGTCTTTTCTTGCTAAAAAATAACTAAAAGAATGAAAGAAATCCTAACAAAAGATTTCTCTTTTTCAAAACTTACTAAAGGTGAAAAGGATCCTTGTGTATGTTAAAGGCTTTTAAATGTTAGGAATTGCAGATATATTTGTCATACAAATATATAATTAAAATATAGATTTAAAATTTTGATTCTTTACAGTAAATTGATTACAATCTATCCTATAAGATAGAATTATTATCTTGATAATCTTTAATTCTTGTTTACTTTCAAGCCTAATCAATAGGTTGAAGTAAACTACCATCGTCCAAGCATCTAATTTCTAATAGTAATCCACACAAATAATAAAGAAACAATTCGTAAAGCCTAAAATTCTTTTAGAGAGAGATAGAGAGAGGGAGGGAGGGAGGAGAGTGGCGAGAAATCTTAATATGCTAGGTCTATGGTGATTAACCATATATTATAGTATTTATAATGATTCTAATTCTTGAATCCTATTAAGGCTTACCTTTGCCAATTTTTAACAAATTACCTTTTAATTCCTATATTTTTAAATCAAATTTGACTTGATCTTGATTTTATATTTTCTCAATTCTCTTTATATGCATAACCCATTAAGATTCTAATGTGTTGGCAAATAATATAAATTATAATCTTAAAAGATTAGATAAATTAAATTCATTTAATTTATCATTAATTCTCTAATTAATTAATTCATGTTCATAGATCAATATTGATATCTAACCACATATTATAAACACCCAAATATTAGGATTGTCAAAGTGATTTGACTAAATCCTTTAGTGCATAATCTCTCAATGTAATTCAATTCTTTTATTTTATTAATGTTCAAATTAGACATAAAATATGAAATTAGTGTATACTCTATATTATCTAATTATATTAATTCCTAAATATTTTCATGATCATTAATTCCATGAATTAAATCATAACTCTTTATGAATAACCATTACACCCAGCATAAGGATTTCTTCGATCACTACTTTTTTGGAACAAACATTCTCCTATGATTACTTTAAGATGACAAATCATTTACTAATCACTTGATTATCTCCATGTAATTCATGATATGCTTAATGTTCACCCCCTCAAGCAATCCTTGAATAAGATAATCTATAAATGACATTAAAGCACATCACTTCTTACATGAAGATATCTTGAGAATACCCTGGTAATTTTGAGTCTAAGGATCACTTACATAGCTGTTACATAAGAAATTCATTAGACACACAACTAATATTTCATTTGAGAATTCTAATAGTGGGTCAATTTAATGAACTTATTCAACTAACAAGCACACACATGTATGTTCCACTATCTCCATATTTTAGTTTATGTGATAGATTACTTTCTTCATAACGAAGAAACATAACATATGTTTATCTCATAACTCTATTAATGTATTGTTTTTATGACACATTAACAAGGAATATTTAGAAATACTACTTTTATGCAATATGTATCTCATAATTATGATATCATCATAATTACTTTTACAAAGAATATTTATTTCATAAACATTATCATTATAGTTTATTGATGACTAAATCATTATGTAAATAATACTAAAGATAAAGGATGACTTTCATTTATTAATGATAGCATTAAAATCCAATTATGTATTCATAATAATGACCAACACATTACTTCATTTCTAACTAAATGGATCAAATTCAAATTACCTGAAACATAATCACATGTATGTTATAATGTAATCAAGGCTAACACTTAATTTAATTTCATGATTCCTTTATATGAATGACTCCTCTAAAAAAAATTATAAGTCTTATTAGTTAGAAATGAAGTAATGGTTTCCTCTTTAAGGTAATGAACTATTCTAACCTTATAAGAAAAGCAAATTAAACTACCTATAGTTTATTGACATACATGTCACAAAGGCAATAATATTTAGCATAGACATAGAGGTTAATTTCTTGATCATTTTGTATGAATAATTCTTTATAATGAAAGAAAGTGCCTAATATCTAATGTATAACTCTACCTTTTGTTGCAACAACTCATTAACATGAAATGGTCTTGAAAATAGCTTTTGTGCCCACAATAGGTGTTATATTTATTGCAGTAAGCATATTTATATTCCTTTGAAGCTGGGAATCCATTGAAGTCCATTAAACAACAAAGTCTTCAATAATGAGACTGTCTTTTCATTTCTTTCTATCAAGGCTCCACCTTTCATTGCAACAACTTATTCACACAAAACAATCTTGAAAATAACTTTTGTCCCCACAATAGGCATTATATTCTTTGAAGCAAGAAATTATGTACTTTTTTGGAACTAGGTATCCACTGAATTCCATCAAACAAAAGAGTCTTCGATAATGATCACACACAGAAATATCTATATATATGTATGTGTGTGTGTGTGTGTGTGTGTGTGTGTGTGTGTGTAGACTAATAGGAACTAATTAATGAATATAATAAAGAGTAAAATACTTATAAAAATAAAGGTTTCATTGAATATTGAAAGTCATTACAAGCTTATATTGTAAAGAGGGGGGGAAAGAGATATTACAAAGGAAGGAGAAAGAAGCAAATTGGACTTTACCCCTCTTAGCCTACAAGGGGTCTTATTTATACATAGAAAAAGGTGATAACCACAATAGGAGGAATCTACTTTTCAAAGTGAAATGCTCCATTATTTTTCATTATTCTCCAATTTTGCTAAAATAGCTTTATTGAAGCTAACACATAATATCTTGTCCACTAAAAGTTGCTTGTCCTTTTCTCTTTACAATGCATATGGGTCATAAGAATCTTGTGTAATAATCCATGGAACATGATACTAGGCTTCAAATATTAATAAGGGGTCTTTAATCCCTTCATTTGCTTCACAAAATTGTTCAAAAATAGGTCCTACTTTATGGGGTAGAGTTAGATGATGTAAATCCTACTTAAAAAACCAAGTTTTAAACTAATTTAAAAATCCTTTTGGGTCATTCAGAAGATGTATTTGAATGAACCAACTAAATTTCCTTTGCCTATTTTCATATAATAAGGCTTTTCCCATGCTTCGATATAATCGAAGTAATTATAAGTTTTAACCTTCTACCATTCTTTTAGTTCTTAATAGCCAAAGAGATCTGCTTGCCAATCCTTTGGATAAAGAATTTTCTTTCTCTTGAATTTGGGATAGGCCTAATCTCTAAAGTCATAATCAATCCATTTCTTGATCTTTTCTCTATGGGTTCAATCGCTACTAAGCCTGTTTCATGAAGTATCTACTAATAATATAGATAATCTTTTATATTATTATGAGTATAAATATCATTTTCAAGATAAAACCATGTGACCTCATTATGTCTAAATTAAGCATAATTATTTTCAATAGCACATAAAAAATCAATGTGCTTAGGAATTAAAGGATATGTAATGGATTTATCCAAAGCTTGCTTATAAGCATTATTACTAAGTTTATCAACTTCCTTTTCTTTTGCACCTTTAGTCAGTGAATTAATTGACTTTGTTAGGGACTAAGGCCTATATATAAAAGGCCTTTTACTCATTTCTTAGCTCCACACAAAAATTCACAAGATAGAAATTTGGAAAAGATTTAAATTTTCTTTAATAAACTCAATATCAAAATCAAACACCAAAAGTATTCTTGCCATCTAGCAAAGATTTGTCTAGAGGTGATTTTTTAACATCTTTAGTAAGGTCATTTTTTGCTACCTTATAGTTAGTTCTTGAAAGGAATTTATGATTTAATAAATCACCTTTAAATTTTTTAATACATAGCACAATAACTAAAATTTCTATTTCACTAGTAGAGTAATTCACTTTAGCTCCTCTCTATACTCCTAAAGTGAAGCAAATGAGTTATTTTTTTGAGTTAATCCATTGCTTAAGGATTCATTTATAACTCTTATCTGATGCATCAATTTCAACTATTCTAAAGGCATCAAGATGAGGAAGAGTTAGGCACGGCAATTCTTTTGTCTTCAATTTTAACTTCTTAGCTACCTTAGTATGCTTATTTGTCCATTTAGGATCACTTTTCTTTAATCTTTCAAATAAAGGCTTAGTATTATAAGTTAATTCTTTATAAAATTCTAAAATATTATTTAAACATCTCAAAAACCTTTGCAATTGTTGTTTTTCTCTAATCTCATTAGGAAATTTAAAGGCAAACTCAATTGCTTAATCAATAGGAATAATGGTACCATTTACAATGAAATGACCAAGGGTATTAGAAAATACTAACACATCATTAATATGGACAATAGTAAAGGATGCATAAGCATTAAATATTTTATTCATAATCTTTTGAACTTCAAAGGGTGCATTATTTAACCTAAAAGGCATTGCATTCCATTCATAATATCTAGATAGCATTATAAATACTATTTTATACTTATTTTTTTCATTAATCTGGACTTGCGATTAACTAGATTTCATATCAAGTTTTAAAAATACTTAGGCTTCATAAAGCCTATTAAGTAAATCTTTCTTATTAGGTATAAGATACCCAATCCATCTTAAGTTCTTATTTAAACACTTATAGTTAATAACTAATCTTAGAATTCCTTACTCTAATTCTACAACATTTTCAACATAAAATGCTAGGCAACTCCATAAGCTCTTACTTTTTCTAATAAAACTTTTTCTAAGAGATCATCTATTTCCTTTTTATAAATCTTTAAATGCTTTAACCCCATAATTATGGGTTAGCCCTTAGTAGGAATTTGATTTTCATTAAAAGTTGCCTTATATGGTAATTTCACCACATGTTTTTTCCTATTCTAAAAGGCTTAAGAATCTCAGCACATGCTATTATTTCTTTAATTGTATTTTCTATATCTTAACTTAAATAACATGAGTGTTAATTTTTTCTTTACAAATGTTTAATTTTGACTTCACTTTAAAGAGATCAAATAAATTTCTCCTTTCTTCCTATTGTTTTTCGAAACAAATCTATCTCTCTACATTAAGGGCTAGACACAAATTTAAGGTTAATAAGCTTTCCATTTATTTTTGAGAAAATCCCTTTATTGCTAATTTCCTTAATAGGATATAGGATACACAAAAAAGAATTTCCTAAAATAACATTTTCCAATTAGTTCTTAACTAGTATGAATGGAACTTCAATACAAATTCCTTCATTGCATATAGCAAATTGAGATAGTTTATACTTAATAACAAACTTGCTTTTGTCAGCAATGTTTAACACTTATATTGTTTTTGAAAAGTATTTTGAAGAGACTATGGTTTCATTAATACAATTTATATCAGTGTCTGAATCAATTAAGGTTATGGTAGAAAATATATAATTATAATTGACTATGACTACTAATACAATAACCTTATCAATTAAATTAATGTATTGAAAAGTACATAATTCTTCTTTTAAAGAAGTATTTGGAATATCAGAAGGATGTTCATCCTTTTTAGTTACTGATTATAGTACTAATTCCCTTTCTTTTAATCTTTTATCTTAGTTTTTAACTGATTAATTTTGGCTTTAAGATCTCCAATAGAAAGTTCTATTGTTGCTTTTCTAGTTTTTGAACTAGAATGGTCATTTTTAATTCTCTAAATAATAATTTTTAAATTATAATCTTTTTCTAGTTCTTTGACTCTAACCTCGTTTCAAGACAAATAAAGATATTTTTCCACCTATTGTCTTTTTCCTTTTGGATTTGTAATCTTATCAATAAGATTTAATATTAGATTATCTACCTTTGTAAGAGCTAATAAGTTATTACTTTTACATAGAACTTGATAATAGTTGCACTAACCATTACAACTATCACTAAACCTATCCTCAAAGGTGATTTTTTCCTTAAGAAGATCTACTTTTAAATATGATTTTTTAGATTCATTCTCTAATAAAAAGATATGCATTAATAGCCTTTTAAGGTCTTCACCTATAGATAACTCTTAAGTTTTTTGTTTCATTTTACATTTATTAGAATAATACCTTATTTTCTACATTTATAATAGACAATTGTTTTATTTTTTCTTTTTTACAGAGTGGAATTTTTCTTTTCTTTTAATCTTTCCTATTCATAAAAGGATTTTTTTTAGGTTACAAGTTTATAACCCTTCTTTCCGAACTTTTTAGGATATTTCATAGGCAAATAACCCATTTGTTCATAAAAATATCCTAAGGCATTTTTGACTTGAATTTTCTCATTCTATAGCTACCTATGTAGTTTTATTTCATTATAGAGTTTAACTCTTTTAACTACCACCTCAATAACTAACTGTTCATAGGTATAACTAGAGTAATCAATAACTCCACCTTAATATGATTTTAACCTATTTTTTACTCTTTTAGCAAATAGTGTAGGCAACTCAGACAAAAAAATTTTTTCTAAAATATACTCTACCTGTCTTCCCTAATAAAACTTTAGAAAAGAAGAGATCTTTATACCACCTAAAGTTAGATAGATTTGAGCACCTTAAACTAATAAGTTGCTCATATGTCTTATCTACTAGTAAAGTAGTTGTACAATAAAATGGTTGGTAATTGTACAAATTAGTGTATTAACACTATCAATAAGTTGCATTCCCTGGTCTAATTTTATAGCATTAAATATCTGAGATTTAGCTTCTCCTAACAAATAAAAATCCCACTAGCCTTTAAATTGTCTAGTAAACCTATTTACTATAAATCTTGTTATCTGGGGGTTAGAATTACCTCTTTTAAATTTTTTAGTTGTGACAAATATCATCGTATAATGGAGTAAAATGAGAATTTGATTTCTAGTCATTTCATCTAAATTCTAATTTAAGATACTACTACCATTGTATTGCACATAATTGTACTCAAATTATTCCTCTAATAAAAGGTCAACTAGAGTAAGTCTAAAATAATATAATTTTGTAGGGACTTTATTAAAAGTTGTTTTGTTAAACTCCATTTTTTCCTTCTTATAAAAAGGTGATGGATCCTTTAAACCTGGGTTTTGTTCTAATAAGAACATTTTTTGAATTTTGTTCACATAATCCTCAACTTATGATTCTTCTTCTATGATTTGTTCCTCTTTTTCTAATATAGAAGTATCTTTTTTTTTTGTTA
This sequence comes from Bruguiera parviflora, assembly GCA_019804595.1. NCBI lineage: Eukaryota > Viridiplantae > Streptophyta > Magnoliopsida > Malpighiales > Rhizophoraceae > Bruguiera > Bruguiera parviflora. The sequence continues at coordinate 7,783,791 of CM034045.1, read as the reverse complement.
ATCAAGAGTCATAGTTCCTTTATTCAATGGATTGTAATGGATTTGGACTACCCAAGACATAATAATGTGTATTTTGTAGTGCAATTAGTGATTGGTGTATACATTTAAGTTAATTTTAAGATTCCTTATGTGAACAACTCCTTGGAATGAATGTAAAATCCTTTATCTCTTATCTTTAGTGGACCATGGGTAGTTTGAATCTTTTGAACTCCACTATAAATAGGAGTCATTCCTCTAAAATAGCTTTTCTCACAAGTATATAATGGTTCATTATCTAATAGATGAGATCAACAATTAATTCTTAGCGAATAAGGATTCTCCTTTCATTCCTAAGAGTCATTAATACAAAGAATTATAAAATTAACTTAAATGTCAACACAAACAATTGACTTCATTATGAGATATACATTATTATGACATAGGTAGTCTAAATCCATTAAGATCCATCTAGTATAGAAATTATTGCTCTTGATTAACTTTCTTTACTATAATAGAATCATTCATTGCATGAAACATACAATTGTCTTTTGATTTTCATAATAATAAGACTTCTCTTCTAGGTAATACAAATCCATTGAAGTCCATTAAATAAAGGATCTTTTACTCTTAATTAGTTTTCTTTACTATGAGAGAATCACTCATCACATGAAACTTAAAACTATCGCCTAATTCCTTGACAATAATGCTTATTCTTTCATTACAAGGAATAATTCATATAAAATGATCATGCAATAAGCATCTATTGCTTGAAACATGAGTCATTCATCTTAATTACTTGTTCTTGAATGGATAAAATGGTTCATTGCTTAAAAGATAAGACTAACATATCATTTGTAACTACTATGGCTTTTTGTTTTGTTTTAAGGAGTTATTCACTCAAAGGAAGCATGTTATTATGTCTTGGGAACTTTGAATCCATTAAAGTCTATCTAATTAAAAAGCTATTACTCTTAATTAAGTTTTTTTTACAATAGTAGAATTATTCATCGCTTAAAACATAAGACTATCTCCTGATCACATGAGAATAGGACCTCTCCTTTATGTCATCTGAATCCTTAGTGTCCATAAAATATAGGAGCTATTACCCTTGATTGGCTTTCTTTAAAAGGAGAGAATTGTTCATGCTTGAAGCTTAAGGCCATCACTTAACTCTTAAGCAGTAAGGCTTTTTTGTTTCATCACAAGGAATCATTCACTTAAAATAATCATGCAATCAACTTCCATATCTATATGCAAGATTGATTTTATTGCCATATGCACATTAATATACCTTGGATATTTTGAATCCATTGAATTCCATCAAACAAAATAGTTATTTATCTTCATTATCTTCTCTTATATGGATAAAATGTTTAGTTGTGTGAAAGATGACACATGTACTTCCTTTCTATGTAGTAAGGTTTCTCCTTATGTTTCGAGAAGTCATTCAAACATTAGAATCATGAAATTAATTTAAATTTTGACATTAATAATTGATTTCATTGTGAGATGCATATTGTAATTTCATGGGTAGTTTAAATTTATTAAAATCCATCTAACAAAGATACTATTAATCTTAATTTGCTTTGTTTAGTACAAGAGAATTGTTCATTACTTTAAATGGAAGATCGTCTCTTGATTACTTTATAAGAAAATGTTACCTCTAGATAGCTTGGATCTATTAAAGTACATTGAATAAAGTAGCTATTACTCTTGATTAGCTTTCTTTACATGGGAGAATCATTTGTTGCTTCAAACTACTTCTATAGAATAATAATGGGGGGACATATTGATAAGTTTTATTAAAACTACTTTAGAAAGAGAAGGAAAAGGACAACAAATCTCTCAATAATGGTGATTACCTTTTTCTATGTATAAAAGACCTCTTAATTACACCCAGAGGGAGAGACTAATTTTTCTTTCTTTCAAAAAATTAAGTGTGCTCTTCTATCTTCTCTAATCTCTTGTAGAATATAAGCTTGTAATGATGTTTAATGTTTAATGAAAGTTTTGTTTATGTAAGTATTTTGTTATTACTTTCTCTAAGTTTCCTCCTATTATATTGGTGTGCTTAATTATTTGATTTAGTTTCTCAAATTGATATATATATCTCTCTGTGTGATCTTGTGTTACCATGATAGGATAGTATTAGAGCTAAGTTAAATGTTGACCTTCTATGTAGTTGAGAAAGTTTTAATTTATTCATGTTTCATAGTTGAAACCTTAAGTCATACTACCTTTGTACTTGTTGTTGCCATTTATAGGAGTATAGGGTTGTGGCTTAAGACATTGATAGTGATATCATGAGACATGGATAGACTAAGGCCTAACTAACTATTTAAAAGACATAGCTTTTCCAAGATTAAAAATAAGGAAATAATTATTAATGAAGATTTGGATAATAATTATTTATAAAACTAGAATCTTCCTTCTTCGTCCTCTTCCTATGATTATAAATAGGAAAGTTTCTTAATAAAAAATGATTATATTATTAAAAATATTAAAGAACCTTTACCTTTATCTCAGGGTTACTATGATTTCTTCCTACTATCTTAGGAGCTTATTAATTCACATCAACAAAAATATAAATTCCTTCATATTAGGATGGTACAAGTAACATTAAAGCTTACTAGTAGATTTGGTTTAAATAACTCAGCTATTACTTTTATTTGTGATAAAAGACATAACAAATTTCATGATTTCCTATTAGGAGTAGTTGAATCCACTCTTCATGATAAACCTTTATGGTTTTCATGTTTTTTGAATTTTACTTTGTCACTATTAGATCCTAATTTGATACATACTTTATGTTTTGACATTGAAAATGAAGGATTTAATATGATGCCTACTTTGGAAAAACCTAATCCTTATTTACAGGATACATTATAAGATTATAAACATCACTGCCCTAGGAATTAAAGAAATTCTGGCAAGGTATGTAGATAAAGGGATTACTACATTGTTTTTGACTGATAAATCAAAATCTAATGTTTTGGTTCTAAAATAATTGTTTGGAATCAAGTTAAATTACTTGAAAGATAGATGCTAGAGAAAGCAGTTAACCTATTAAATAGGTTAATAAATGGAAGAAATAATTGAATTCAAAGACAGTGATGTTAAGATCCAATTTGCTCCATTTAAAAGTGTAAGGGTAAACCTTAAAAAAGGAAGTGAAAAGGTTAAACCTAAATTCTCTACCTCTTTAGTGCTAATCACTAAGTTAGAAGTAATTAAAAGAACAAAAGAATAAGTAAATCAACCTAAGTATAGAGTTGACTTCCCTTCATCAACTTCTACTTCTGTGGTTAATGAACCTTTAGAAACATCCAACCAAACTTCTAGGCCTAGGTCCCCTTCTTTATCTAATATGGGATATTAAGATGAAGATAGGAGTCTCTATATCCTTGAAGTAGTCAATGAGGTAAATGAAAAGGTGAGAAAGTTATTTCACTCTCATAAAAAAACTATGAAGAGAAAATGGTTTTTAATGGCCTCTAATGAACAAAATGGGAGCTATGGATATTTTAACTTATTTGGAAAAGGTTTATAAGCTTAAAAAGAAATCTTTTCCAAATTTTTCAGCTTGTAGGAATGTATGACCCTTGAAAAATCCTATCAAGATTACATTACCAAAAAAAGGAAAAAGGTTATTAGTATTCATCCTCCTATACTAAATTTAAGTGTTAAAGTAAAAAATAGTGAAGTTATAGCTTCACTATATAAAGTAGAATTGTCCATAAGTGTTGTTGTACAATAAGAAAACTATATTAATTTTTATCTTCAATTTATAGAAAATTAGCTTAATAGAGTTAAAGACAAGATTAAAGAAATAACTCAAAGAACTTCAAGACCTTTGGTTAAACTAGAAATAAGAAAAAAGGTTTTTATTTAAACCTATATCATCAAGAGAAATAGATTACAATATATCAAGTAGAAATCTTGAGAAGTCAAAATTAGGGGATAAAATAGTTAAAAGGTTAAAAAACCTTTGATTAAAAGAAAAAGAAGCCTTTGGCTTGAGAAAAGAGGAAGAAGTTAAGAAAGAAGAATCTTCAAAAACCAAATAATACCTTGAAAGAATAAAAAAATATATTCTTATCAAAACAAAACCCTATAAGAAGAGTTTTAATACCTTATTAGGAGAAGGAACCTATAAATATTAACAAAGTGACTTTTAATAAAGCCCCTACAAGATTATATTATCCTAACCAACACCAGTTGACCTCTTATTAGAGGAACAACTTAATTACAATTATGTACAATACAATGAGAGTAGCATCGTAGTATGGAATTTAAATGGGATGACTTAACATCAAAAACTCATCTTACTCCATTATATGATAATATTTGCCACAATTGCAAAATCAAAGGGTACTTTTGACCCTTCAATAGCAAGGTTCGTAACAAATAGGTTTACTAGACAACTTAAAGGCTGGTGGGTTTTTATTTATCAAATGAAGTTAAATTGCAAATTTTTTTGCTATAAAGTCAAAGTAAGGCTCCAAATATCTAAGTGTGTTAATACACTAATTTATACTATCATCAATCACTATATTGGTACAACTACCTTATTAATGGATAAGACATACAAGTAACTCATTAATTTGAGGAGCTCAAATTTGTCCTATTTTAAGTGGTATAAAGTCATTTTCTTTTCAAAAGTTTTTATTAAAGAAAATAATCAGAGTATTTTTTGAGAAGAAAATTTTTATCTAGGTTACCTACCCTATTCACTAAAAAAGTAAAAAATATGTTAAAATCCTATCATACTAGTGTCATTGACAATTCAAATTATAATCATAAAGAACTAGCTGCGGAAGTTGTAACTAAAGGAATTAAACTCTACAAAGAAATAAAACTGCATAAATAGTTGCAGGATGAAATAGCTCTAAAAAGAATAGTTTTAGGAGATTTTTGTGAACAAATGGGTTATCTACCTATGAGGTATTCAAAAAGGTTTTAAAAGAAAGGTTATAAACTCATACTTTAAAGTAAATCCTTTTATAAAAAAGGAAAGGCAAAAGAAATAAAAAGCATAATCTAGAAAAAAAAGTAAAAGAAAATAATTGTATGCTATAAATGCAAAAGAAAAAGGTATTATTCTAATAAATGCAAAATAAAACAAAAGATTCAAAAATTATTTGTAGATGAAGACTTGCATGTATTTTTATTAGAAAATGAACCTAAAGAATTGGACTTAAGAGTAGATCTTTTAGAAAAAGAAAATACTTCTGAAGATGAGTTTGATAATAGTTATAATGGACAATGCAACTTTCCTAAAGTTTTATTATACATAATGACTTATCAACCTTTACAAAAGAAGATATTTTGATACTAGACCATATTGATAAAATTTTAAATCCCCCCCCAAAAAAAGAGTAGTTGGAAAAATATTTTCATCAATCTTGAGACAAGAATAAAGTCAAAGAAGAAGATTATAATTTAAAAATTATTATTTAAAGAATTAGAAATAATCATTTTACTTTAAAAATTAGAACAACAATAATACAACCTTTGATTAGTGAACTTAAAGGTTAAATCAATTAGTTAAAAAGTGAGATAAATGGAATAAAAAATAGTGTATCAATTTTGGAATATGTATTTATTGAGATGAAAAACCTCTAAACATTCCAAATGCTTACTTAAAAAATAGTTAAGTACTCTTATATATGCCAATCTAATTTATAAGGTTATAACCCACAAATGGTATACTTATAATGACTATCGTAATTAATAAAGAGTAGATCTTTGCTACCATAACTTTAATTAATTTAAGCACTAACATGAATTTTAATAATGAGAGAATAGTTCCTTTAAAATACTTTTTAAAATCTACAAAAGTGTTAAACATTACTGATAAGAGTGAACTTATTATTAAGTACAAGTTATCAGATGCTTTGTATTGAAATTCAACTAATGCTAGTTAAAATTCTATCACAAGATGTTATTTTGAGAAATTCTTTCTTGCACATAATATATTGTATTAAGAAAATTATCAATAAAAGAATTTTCTCAAAAATAGATGGAAAACTTATTAACTTTAAGTTTATATCTACTCTTCAATACAAAGAGATAAACTTACATTAGAGCAAAATTAAAAGAAGAGAGATTTATTAAATATCTTTAAAGTAAAGTAAAAAATAAATACTCCTATTATTCATGCCAAAATACAAGAAATACAAAGAAAATTAGAAACAATAGTTTGTGTGAAATTTCCTATAGCTTTTTAGGATAGAAAAAAGCATGTGGTAGATTTACCATATAAAGTGACTTTTAATAAAAGTCAAGTTCCTACTAAGGCTCGACCTATAACTATAGAACTAAGACATTTAAAGATCTACAAAAATAAAATAAGCAATGTTTGAGGAAACAACTTTTTAGAAAAAATAACAGTCCATGGAGTTGCCCAATACTTTATGTAAAAAATGCTTCAAAGCTAGAATGTAAAGCTTCAAGATTGGTTATTAATTATAAGTTTTTAATTAAGACCTTAAGATGCATTAGGTATCCTACGCCTAATAAAAAAGATTTGCTTAATAGGCTTTATAAAGCCCAAATATTTTTAAAATTTGATATGAAATTTGATTATTCGCAAATTTAGATTCATAAAAGGATAAATACAAAACAACATTTATAGTTCCATTCGAACATTATGAATGGAATGTAAAGTCTTTTGGGTTAAAAAATGCACTCTCTGAAATTCAAAAAGTCAAGAATTAAACACTTAATACTTATTTAGCATTTACTATTGTTTATATCAATGACATGTTAATAATTTCTATCATGGTCAAATAACATTTTAAACACTTAGACCTATTTTTAAAGGTTATTTAAAAAAACTAATTTAGCCATATCGGCCATAGAGATGAAACAACCTTTTAAGCAAGTTTTGGATAAATCCACTACGTATCCTTTAGTTCCAAAGCACATAGATTTTTGGTGTGTTGTGGAAAATGACTATATTTAACTTAGACCTAATGAGGTTGCATGTTTTTATCTTAAAGATGATATGTATCCTTATAATACTATGAAGAATCGCCTATACTATCAATAGATATTACATGAAACAAACTTAGTGGTTATTGAACCCATAAAACATGGCTCTGGATTTGGTTATAGCTTTAAAGATTAGACTTATGCCAAGTTTAAGATAAAGAAAATTCTTTATCTAGAAGACTAGTAAGAAGATCACTTTGGCTCCTAAGAGTTAAAAGAATGGTGAAAGGGTTAACCTGTAATTATTTTGATTATATTAAAGCAAGGGGAAAAGCCTTATTATATTAAAATAGGCAAATGAAATTTAGTAGGTTCATTCAAATGCATCTTCCAAATGATCCAAAAAGATTTCCAAACTAGTGTAAAACATGGCTTTTCAGGTGGGGTTCTGCACCATATAACTCAACCCCATAAAGTAAGAATTGTTCATAAACAATTTTGTGGAGTAAACAATAAGGTTAAAGACTCATTATTGATGTTTACAACTTGGTATCATATCCCATGGATCATCAAGTAGGATTACACTATTATGGCTAAATAGTTTAATGTGCTAAATGTTGACATCAAGCATATTCCATGGCTAGCAAGGTAGATCAACATTGGATGGTAGGAAAGTTTGATTGCCTTGATGATGAATTCTATACTAGCAAAGGAGTTATTTGCATTAAGGGGCTGAAAGTTCCACCGCCAAAGACCACACCATATAGCCTAGAAGAAATATTGAAGATTTTAAAGGAGTCAATGTCAAAAATAAGGCTATTGGAAATGATAACTGCCTTACTCCAACTAGAACATGACATGTAGGTAGACCAAGTAGAAAGCAGTTGAAGATACCTCAATGATGGCATCATGCAAGGTTCTCAGGACCAATATGAGTTGTAAAAATGACAAAACCACTTTTAATGGAATAATAATAAAGGGACTTGTGGACAAGCTTTATTAAGGTTACTTTGAGAAAAGATGGAAAAAGACAATGAATATTTTGATAATGATGATTACCTTTTTCTTTGCATAAAAGACCTCTCAATTATACCTAGAAACAGAGTTGAATTTCCCTTTTCTTTCAAAAAATTAAGTGTTCTCTTCTCTCTTTTTCACTCTCTTATAAGTTTAATGAAAGCTTTGTTTATGTAAGTATTATGTTATTACTTGCTTTAAGTTTCTTCCTTTTATATTAGTGTGCTTAATTATGTGAATTAGCACACAAATCGAATTATTGGCAAATCTAGAGTCATGAAAAGGATAAATACAAAACAACATTCATAATTCCATGTAGACATTATGAGTGGAATGTAATGCCTTTTGGGTTAAAAAATTCCACCCTCTATATTTTCAAAAAATTATGAATGAAATATTTAATACTTATTTAGTATTTACTATTGTTTATATCAATAATATGTTAATATTTTCTAGCAAGATCAAACAACATTTAAACGCTTACACCTATTTTTAAAGGTTATTAGAAAAATTCTTTTAGTCATATAAGTCAAAAAGATAAAGTTTGACCTAAATAATCATTTGTTAAAAAAGTGAAAATTTTCTAAATAAGAGTTTTTCCTAAATAGGGATTTGTCCTAAATAGAAATTTATGTCTCTTTTAGGGTTGTTATATTATCCTATAAATAGGCACTCCTTATAAGTCTAAAATTAAACAATTCAAAAAATGAAAGGTGAGTTTTCTCCTTTGATTCTTCTAATAACTAAAGAATTTATCAAAAAGCAACTCCTTTTGTGACATTCAACCCAACTTATCACTCCAAGTCATGTCTTTTAGGATTCATATTGGGGTATTAGAGCTTAACTTTAAATTAGGTTGGATAAATTAATTCTCCAATATGCAACCTTGTAATTTATTTATTTTATTTAATTTGTCTATTAAGTGCATTACCATTCAAACGCACTAATTTGCAATCTTTCTTACTTTGCTTATTTGTTTAAGTGCATAAGTATCGAAACATGCTACTTTCAATTTCATTTGTTGTTTCTAAGTATTTTTACTATTATTTTGTGTTTAGTCAAAAAAAAGAAAATAAGAGAAACAAAAAAAAAGAGAGAAACAAAAAAAGTATCAAATTCAAGTTATTGATAAAAATTAAATGGTTTAGTCAAATCACCACAATAATAATATACTTTTTTTACTTAACTTCAATTCTACCATCTATTTTCTTGTTATGTCATCCAAGTTTTTCCTTTAAGTTTAACCTCTTATTTTGATTTATGTGAGTTTAGTTCATTAAATTCATTTTCCTTGATATCCTTTTACATCTTTTTTGATTCCATATTCTCCAATTTTCAATTTACCTTATTCTATTCAAAATCAATCTTCTTTATTTAGCTTGTTTAGTTCTTTAAAGAGCTAAAAAGTGAAATTTGAATAGTAAAAGGCAAAAGTGCAAGTTCATATAAAGAAAAGGCAATAAAAAGTGTAAAGCATGAGGGAGCATGACACCCTTTTTTTGAGTGAAACACATAAGGGAGTGTTTTGTGAGGTATCCTAATCATTTTGTATAGAAGTAATACTATGACTTTTAAAGACAAAGGTGTAGCTCAAGAGGGAGTTAGTGATGTGTCCTTCACAATCAAAGCTACACAACAATAATTTGAGTGCATGAATACTAGATTTAATGATATAAAGGAAAGGATAGAGAAGCAAGCCAAACCAGTAGTAGAGTTGCAAAGGAGGCATGGGGACTATAAGGTTCCTGATGCAAGAAGGCAAGTAAGATGAGCATATGACCATGAAGATAATGAATTTGATGATCGAGTTATTGTGGTTAGAATTGTCAACAATAGAAAGGATCTAAGAGACTTTAAGAGGCAAGGTACCTATCACCATAATTTGCATAACATTAAAATGACAATTCCTCTGTTCTGAGGTAAGAATGATCATGATGTGTACCTAGATTAGGAGAAGAAGGTTGAATTAGTATTTGACTACCATAACTACTATAAAGAGAAAAAAGTAAAGGTTGTCATCATTAAATTTATTGATTATGCTATTATTTAGTGGGATCAACTTATTTTGACTAAGAAAGGGAATCATGAAAGGCCTATTAATACATGGGAGGAGATGAAGGCTATCATATAAAGGAGGTTCGATGAGAAGTTTAAAGATGATGTACGGAAGGCTTTAAAGGATACAAGAGATCCATTGTACATTCCAAAAGGTCCAATAATGCAAGTTAGAACTAAAAAGGTGAAAGAAGTACTAAATGAGTTAATTGAAAACATTCAGGACAATCAAGCTACAAATGTGCAAATTCAAGCTTGAAAGAGAGTTAATGTCTTAATAATATGACTAAAGTGCATAATGGGATAGGGTTAAGTAATAGCATTCACTCTTAAATAGGAGTTTGTCCTAAATAAGGATTTGTCTTAAATAAGAATTTTTATCTCTTTTAGGGTTGTTATCTTAGCTTAAAAATAAGTACCTCTTTGTAAACACTAAAATTAGGCAATTTGAAAGAAATAAAAAGCGAGAGTATTCTCCTTCAGTTCTTTCAAGGATTAAAAAATTAATCAAAAAGTAACTCTTCTTATGGCATTCCACTTGACTTATCACTCCTAATTCCCTTCTTTTTTAGAGTGTGACATCCATATTCTTCTTAATACCCTAGGTTCATGTTCCTTTGAATATTAAGTCTGGGGTTTATATTATTAAAATCTAACTTTGCCTTTCTGGGTATTATTTGATTCCTAATGTGTGCTAGGTCTTTAAGCCATGTCTTTTAGGGTTCATATTAGTTAGTATCAAAGCCCAACTCTAAATTAAATTGGATCAATTAATTCTTCAATTTGTTGCCTTATGATTTATTTATTTCTATTTAGTTTGTTTATTAAACACATTACCATTTGAACGCATTAATCTATCTATTTGTAATCCTTCTTACTTTGCTCATTTGTTTAAGCACATAATTATCAAAACATGTTATTTTCAATTCCATTTGTTGTCTCCAAGTATTCTATTATTATTTTGTGTTAAGTTAGAGAAAAAAAAAGAAAAAAAAGAGGAGCAAAAAAAAAAAAACCAAAAAGCATTAAATTCAATAAAAGTTAAATGGTTTGGTTAAATTCCCCATAATAATAATATAGTTTTCTTGCTCAACTCTAATTCTGCCCTTTATTTTCTTGGTAAGTCATTCAAGTTATCCAAGTTTATCTTTTAAGTTTAACCCCCTATCTTGATTTATGTGAGTTCATTAAATTTGTTTGCCTTGATATCCTTTTTCATTTTTTTGACTCCTTGTTCTCCAATTAATTATATTATAACCTATTTACCTTATTTTATTCAAAATCAATCCTCTTGATTTAGCTTCTTTAGTTCTTTAAAGATCTAAAAGGAGAAATTTGAGTGGTAAAATGTAAAAGTGCAAGTTCATATTAAGAAAAAGCCATAAAAAGTGTAAAATGTGAGGGATTGTGACACATTTTTTTGAGTGAAACATATGACAAAGTGTTTTATGAGATATCTTAATCATGTTGTGCAAAAGTAATGCTATGACTTTCAAAGACAAAAGTGTAGCTTAAGAGGGAGTTAGTGATGTGTCCTTTATGGTTAAAGCTATGAAACAATAATTTAAGTGCATTAATACCAAATTTGATGATATAAAGGAAATGATAGAAGAGCAAGCTAATACAATAGTAGAGTTGTGTAGAAGGCATGGGGACTATAATGTTCCTAATGCAAGAAGGCAAGTGAGACAAGCCTGTGACTATGAAGATGATGAATTTGATGATTGAGCTATTGTGGTTAGAATTACCAATAATATAAAAGATTAGAGACATTTTAAGAGGCATAACACCTATGACAGTAATTTAGGTTGCATTAAGATGACAATTCCTCCATTCCAAGGTAAGAATGATCCTAATATGTACCTAGAATAAGCAAAGAAGGTTGAATTGGTTTTTGACTGGTACAACTATTTTGAAGAGAAAAAAGGTAAAGTTTGCTACTATTGAATTTTTTGATTATGCTATTATTTGCAAGGACTAAATAAAGACATAACCAATGTGGTTGAGTTGCAACATTATGTGGAATTAAAAGACATGGTGCACATGGCAATAAAAGTTGAAAGACAACTTAAATGAAAAGGTTCCATACAGTTTGATAAAATTCAAGTTCTGCTTCATCTTAGAAACCAAATTGGAGTAAAAAGGACGAGAAGGCCAATTACAAATCCAAAGCCATGCTATACAAGAGCAATAATGTGGGTTCTAGCAAGGAGGTAGGTAATTCTGATCCCCAACCAAGTAGAAATAAAGATGTTAAATGTTTTAAGTGTATGGGAAGGGGTCACATTGCATCTTAATGTCCTAATAAGCATGCAATAGTCTTGAGAGGTACTGCTGACATTAAGATTGCAAGTGATTCAAATGATGATTTTGTGTCATCATCAGAGGGTGAAAGTGATGGAGAGAAGGATCCAATTAATGGAGTAGCTCTTATCACAAGGCAAGCATTGGATATTTAAGTAAAGGAAAAGAATGAGGTGTAATGAGATAATATCTTTCATATAAGGTTTCTCATTAAATATTAGGTATGTAGTATGAGTATTAATGGTGGGAGTTACACTAATATAGTTAGCACAATTATGGTTGAAAAGTTAAATTTACCTACTATAAAGCATCTTAGGCCATGTAAGCTTTAATGGTTGAATAAGAGTGGTGAAGTCAAGGTAAATAAGCAAGTGCTTGTGTCACTTTCTAATGAAAGGTACCATGATGAAGTTTTATGTGATGTTGTACTTATGCATGCAGGTTGTATTCTATTAGGAAGGCCATGGCAATTTGGCAAGTAATTTATGTGTGGTGACTTTAAAAACCAATATTCTTTTGTAATGAAGGAAAAACCCTTCACTCTTGTACCATTAACAACTTAACAAACTTATGATGATCAATTATGGGTTAAAAATAAATGCGAACAGAAAAGAGAGATTGAAAAAGAGGGATAACCAAAATAGAAAAGAGAGAAGAAAAAGTGAAAATAAAAGAGAGTGATGTCAAAAGAGCATTTCATGCCAAATAACCTATGATTGTACTTTTGTAAAAAAAGGTTTATATTTAAACTAAAAAGTTTGACTCATCTTTGCCTAGTGTTATTATTTCTCTTTTGCAAAAATTTAAAGATGTGTTCACTAAGGATGTTCCAAATGGATTACCACCTAAGAGAGGAATTAAGCATCAAATTGATTTTATCCCTTATGCATCCATTCCAAACTAGGCAACATATAGGAGTAATCCCATTGAGGCAAACATGCTTCAAAGGTAGGTTGATGAACTTATGTTAAAAGGATATGTAAGAGAAAGCATGAGTCCCTGTGCAGTTCCCATTCTTCTTGTATCCAAGAAGGATGGGACTTAAAGGATGTGTGCTGACTGTTAAGTGGTTAGCAAAATCATTGTAGAGTATTGTCACCTTATACTTAGGTTTGATGACATGCTAGATGAATTGCATGGTTCATATGTCTTCTAAAATTGATTTGAAAAGTTGATATCACTAGATTAGGGTGAAAAAGGTAGATGAGTGGAAAATAGCATTAAAAACTAAGCATGGTATATATAAATGGCTTGTTATGCCATTTGGTCTCACTATTGCACTAAGTACTATTATGCGATTGATGAATCATGTTTTGTGTACATTCATTGGTAAATTTGTGGTTATGTATTTTGCTGATATTTTGATCTATAGCAAAATCTTAGAAGAGCATCTTGATTATTTATATTTTATTTTAATTATTTTACATTTTAAGAAATTGCATGCTAACTTCAAGAAATATTCCTTTTGTACTAACCATATCATATTTCTTGGTAATATTGTGAGTGCTAAAGCTGTTGAGGTTAATGAGGAAAAAGTTAGGGCAAGCCACGATTGGCTTACACTTGAGTTAGTTAGTGATGTGCGTAGCTTTCATGGTCTAACTAGTTTATATAGACACTTTGTTAAAGACTTTAGCACTATTGTTACACCATTAATTAAGGTTATTAAAAAGAACATGAGTTTTAAGTGGGGTAGTGACCATGACAAGGTCTTTAATTACGTTAATGAAAAATTAAGTTTTACACTCCTACTTGCTTTACCTACTTTTTCATAAATTCTCAAGATTTAGTGTGATGCTTCATGTATTAGTATTAGAGCTATTTTGATGTAGGAAAGGTTTCTAATTGCTTACTTTAGTGAAAAACTAAGCAAAGCAAGCCTTAATTATCTCACTTATAATAAAGAGATGTATGTATTGGTATAAGTTTTAGAGACATGGTAACACTACCTTTGGCCCAAGGATACTGACCATGAAACCTTGAAGCACTCAAAGGGACAAGGAAAGTTTAACAAAAGACATGCCAAGTGGGTCAAATTCATTAAGACCTTTCCTTGCATCATCAAATATAAATAAGGTAAGGAAAATATAGTAGTTAATGTATTATCTTGCAGGTATACCCTTATCACTACACTTATTGCAAAATTATTAGGATTTGAATATATTAAAAATTTATGTGTGAAAGATCCTAACTTTGCTCATGTGTATAGAGCATGTGAGAAGTTAGCCTTTGAGAAATTTTATAAGTATAAGGGTTTCTTATCTAAGGAAAATCGTTTATAAATGCCTAAGAGTTCTTTAAGGAAGTTGGTTGTAAGAGAATCTCATAGAGGTTGTCTAATGGGTCATTTTGGAGTTAGGAAAACCCTATATGCCTTGGTTGAACATTTCTTTTGACCGCACAGGAAACGAGATATTGAGAGGGTATATAAGAAATGCATAACATGCAAATAGGCTAAATCTAGAGTTTTACCCTATACCTAGCCATCCTTAAATTGATTTCTCTATGAAGTTTATACTAGGGTTGTTGTGGTCAGAAAGGGGCAGGGATTCTATATTTGTTGTTGCTAATAGATTGTCAAAGATGACACACTTCATCCCTTGCCATAAAACTAACAATGCAAACAATGTTACTAAATTATTATTTAGAGAAGTAGTATGTTTGCATGGCATGCCTTAGAGTATTTTCCAAATTAGGATACAAAATTCTTAAGCTACTTCTAGAAGACTTTGTGGGGTGAGTTATGTATTAACCTATTGTTTTCAATTACTTGCCATTCACAAACTCATGGGTAGATTAAGGTGGTTAATTGAACTCTTTCTACTTTGTTCTGTACTATTATTTGAATGAATTTGAAAACATAGGAAGATTGTTTACCACACATTGAGTTTGCATATAATAAGAGTGTTCATTAATCTCTATTTGAAATTGTATATGGTTTTAATCCTTTGACTCTAGAGTTGGTGCCTATACCTATCAATAGGTGTACTAGCTTAAATGGTGAATGCAAGGTTAACATGGTGAATAAATCACATGAGAAGATACAGCAACATATTATAAAACACACTAAGTAATATACATCTCATGTCAACAAAGGGTGAAAGGAGATGATGTTTGAACCTAGTGATTAGGTTTGCGTGCATATACACGAGGAATGGTTCCCAGCTTAAAGGTGTTCAAAGCTACAACCTAGAAGAGATGGTCCATTTCAAGTAGCTGCACAGATTAATGATTATGCCTATAAGTTAGACCTTCCTTATGAGTATAAAGTAAGCATAACATTTAATGTTTTTGATCTTTCTCATTTTGATGTAGACAATGATTCAAGGACAAATCCTTTTAAAAAAAGGAGGAACAATGAGAAGCTTGGAAATGATCCTTATAAGGCTTCAAAGGCCATTAGACATTCCAGAAGGTCCAATAACGTAAGTTAAAGCCAAAAGGATGAAAGAAGTACTAAATGGGTTGATTGAAGACATCTGGCTCAACTAAATTACAAATGGTGTGAATTCAAGTTTGAAAGAGAGTCATGGTCTTATTAATATAATTGGAGTGCTTAATGGGTCAAGGTTAAGTAATAGCATTCACTCCTAAATAGCAGTTTGTCTTAAATAAGTGTTTGTTATAAAAGTGGAAATTTTCTAAATAAGAGTTTGTTCTAAATAGGGATTATCCTAAATAGGAATTTCTTTAAGAGAAATAAAAAATGAGAGTTTTCTCCTTCAATTCTTTCAAGAAATAAAGATCTTACTAAGAAGTAACTCTTTCTATGGCACTCAACCTGACCTATCACTCCTAATTCCCTTCTTTTTTAATGTATGGTGTCCATATTCTTCTTAATACTCTAGGTTCATGTTTCTTTGAATATTGGGTCTAAGGTTTGTGTAATTGAAATCTAACTTAGCTTTCCTAGGTATTGTTTGATTCCTTGCATGCGTTGGGTCCCTTAGCCATGTCTTTTGGGGTTCACATCATAATGCTAGAACCATAACAATTTTGGCATTAGAATAGCTCAATTCTTATGAAGACCTATGCAAACTAGCATGAAAGAACAATGGAATAGCCTTGGAGAGCTCAAGTTTAGCACAAGGAACAGTGGAGTGTGGAGAAATATGGCAGAGCAAATTTAAAACCTACAAAAACAAGTGTGGAACAGGATTATAAGCTCACTTAGATAATGGAATTATCAAGCATAAAGGCTATAAAGTTAGTTAATCATGGAGGAACTAGGAACCTAATTGGGTTACTTCCACTACCTAAGGATTATAACCAACTTGAGGGAGCTGGGGGCATGATGAATATAGAGACTTAGGAGACTAATTTCTCTTGTCTTCCTAAAGTTACTCTTATCTATTTTTAATGCATTAATCCTTAAGAATGGATTGCTAAGTGCAATCAATTTTCTAGGATGATGTACTTTGAAAGTGGAAGTGGAAAGTATGTACTTTAGAGATAAACCAAAAGTATGGTAACCAAGGTGGCTTTTAAATGACCTTAGGAACTACTTGTAGATAAGGTGTGTCTATGATTTGTTGGTGATGGTATCTTTGACATTGTAGAAGAATCCAATAAGCTAATGTAGAAAGGGATAGTGGTAAAGTATTAGGAATGCTTCGAGGAATTAAAGTGACAAATCAAAAGAGATAACCATGGTCTTATTGAAGAACATTTAATTTCTCACTTTGTCAATGAATTATATGGAACTATTAGTCCCACTCTTAAATTATTGTAACAAAATATAGTGAGTTAAGCTTAGAGGTTAGCTAGACTAAAAGAGCATTATGTGGATGGCCTTGTTAACCACAAAAGTACTTATTGAGGACCATATACGCCTACTCACAAAATAGTATTAGTAATCTTATTGACAAAAGGGCCAATTAAGACAAAAACAATTAACTTTATTTTTTCTAAATTGCTTGAATCTACACTACCAAGAAGCCTAATTAGTGTTATAAATGTCTAGATAGGTACATTTTTGGACATCAATGTGTTAAGAAACATTCTTTGAACATAATTGATGGGGAGAAAGAATCTATGAACCATTAAAGGCTCAAGAAGAGACTTAGGAGTTGACAATGATGGAGTTAGTGGATGCCACCATTAAGATCTCTATGAATGCCATCTTTGGCACCACAAGTCACAACATTATGCAATTAAAGGGGTAAGTTAATAAAAGAGTTTTGGTAGCTTTAATTGATAACAATAGTACTCATAGTTTCTTAGACTCTATAATTGCCAAGGACTTGAATTGCAACTTAGTGAGGACTCCCCCAATGTTAGTTATCATTGCTAATAAATAGAAAATTTCTAAGTAAGAGAAATGCAAAAAATTTTAATGGAAAATGCATGGGTACACCTTTAAGGTACATTTATGGCTAATAGCACAAGAGACTTATAATACAATCCTTATTGTTAATTGGATAAAGTTATACAATTTAGTGCTATCTTATTTTAAAAATATGAAGCTTTCATTTTTAACAAGAATTACTAACATAGGTGCCCTCAAGTTGTTGACAAGACAAAAGTTACAAAACTAAATTTAAAAAAAAAAGGATGGGAGTCTCTTTACCCACCTCATCATAATATTGTAACCAAAGCAATTGCTTTTTGAAATTGTAGCTATGATAGCACAATTCTTTGATGTGTTTGTTAAACCTAAGGCTCTCCCATCAAGGGGTCATGACCATCACATTATGCTTAAAATAGATGCTAAATCTATTAACATTAGGACTTATTGGTACCTCTACTACCAAAGAGCATAAATTCAAAAATTGTTGAAATATGGCTTCTTTAATCATACAACCTAGTAGTTGTACATTTGCTTCACCTATACTAATGGTGTAAAAGAAAGATGACTTCTAATGATTTTGTGTGGATTATAGGCAATTGAATTCCTTAACCATCAAGAACAAGTTCCACATACCCATATTGATGAAATATTGGATGAGTTAAAGATGTTATCATCTTCTTTAAACTAGATATGAGAGTTGGTTATCATTAGATCAAAATGCATGAGGAAGTTTATTTTAGTCTTTTTTTTATGACATTTTGGTATATAGATCTTAGAATAACTTGTACAATGTTTGACTTGTGCTATAAAAGTTTTAAGGTCACAACAACTTTATGCTAAATAATTTAAGTATGTATTTAGAAAAGGGCAAATTGAGTATGTAGGGCATCTTATTAGCAGTTAAGGGTTAGTTGTTGACCCCACCAAACTAAAGGCTATGGTTAACTAGCCTACACTAATGTTAGTAAAGAGTCTTAGGAGATTCTTCAAGTTAACAAGATATTATAGAACATTCATGAAGGGCCATG
>CM034045.1:7731728-7765172 GCA_019804595.1 Bruguiera parviflora | reverse complement strand
GAGGAGAGAATGCTTAAAAAGCCTTTTAAAAACTTAAAAAAGCCTTAGCTTTAGCTCAAATACTTGCCCTTATTGATTTTTCTAAACCTTTTGAACTGGAGATAGATGATTGTGGAATAGGGATTGGGGCAGTCATGATGCAAAAAGGAAGGCCTATTACTTACCTTAGTAAGACCTCACATGATAAGAATAGGATTGTCTATGTCTAAGAAAGAACTCTTGGCTATTTTGATGGCAAAAGGCAAATGGAGGCATTAGCTTTAGGGGCACTCTTTCATAATTAGACTATGAAAGTATTAAGCACTTGCTTTACAAATAGCTATATGCACAAATCCAACAAAAAAAGATCACTAAGCTTTTAGTGGTGATAGATCATTTTACCAAATATAATATTTTCCTTATATTAAGTCACCCTTACACAACATTATCTATGCCAAATTTCTTCTTAGAAAACATTTGTAAACTCTATGGCCTTCCTTAGATTGTGGTTCTAAACAAGGATAAAGTTTTAATTAGTCCTTTTTGGCATGAGTTGTTTTCAATGTTGGGAATTTATGTCCAATTCAATTTTATCTATCACCATTAGACAAATGGGTATAGTGAAAGGTTGAATCCATGCCTAAAAATCTATATATGTTTTATGACCTTTTACAAGACAACAAAATGGGTCAAGTGGTTATACCTATTTGAGTGGTGGTACAACATCAATTTTCACATTACCATAAGAATGACTCCATTCTAAGCTCTATATAGCCAAGTCTTTCCTTAACTATCTTCTCTTCATGTGGAAGCTACTAAAGTTGCATTTATGGAAAACTTTCTTATCAAAAAGTAGCTTTTGACAAATCTATTAAAGGATCATTTACTTAAAGCATGAAATATGATGAAACACTATATAGATAAGGTCCATGATGAAAGATCCTTTAAGACACATAACTGTGTATCTAAAACTTCAGACTTATTGTCAAGCATTTATGGCAGTGTGATCTAGTAAGAAAATCTCCTCTAAATTTTATGGCCCTCTTTTTAGTGGTGGTGGCAAAAATTGACTTTGTGGCTTATCATTTGGCTTTTACATGCTTAGTCAATAATTCACCATATTTTTCACATGTCCTTGCTCAAGAAATCAGTGGGGCAATATGGATAGGTTCTTCCTCAGTTGTTGCTTACAAGAACAGATGGTTAGATACTGGTGGAACCCCAAATCATTCTCAACAAGAGAATCATCAAGTGTAATAACAAGGCTGTCATTTAGGTACTTGTTCATTGGTCTAAACTCTCTTATGAGGAGGCAACATGGGAGGACTGGTGTTTTCTTCGTATCTCAATTTCACCTTAAAGACAAGTCTGGATTCTTAAAATAATATTGGCATTCTTACAACCATTCGAATGTGAAATGCTACAATTAGATTTCACTTAAACAAGTACAAGTTAAATGGAATGTTAAAATGTTGAAATCCATGAAAATGTTTGGGCTATCCAATCTTGTGCCTCCATTAGATTAGGCTAGTTGCTTTGCCATTTTTTTCAAGAAATATAGCTTTTTTTGCAAAAAAAAAAAAAAAAAGATAATTATTCTTCCATAAATTACAGCTTAAGCAAACAAAAAGCTTTTAAAAGGAAAATTTAAATAGATTTTGAACTTTTTATCATTAGGCCATGAGCTACATAATGTAGATAGCTTTGTCCACTTCTATAAATCTCATTCCCTACTTCCTAGGATTATAACCCAAGACTTTTAGAATAGAAGTCCAAGCTCTAAATAACTTAGGTGTCCCCTGAGAGACCATTTTAAAACTCATTGAAACCTTAAATTAATGTTTTGAGTGATTGCAAAAAACTTATACATATTTGCCAATTAGCACCTATCTGACTATTGCTTTTCATTCAATTTTATTCCCTACTATAATTTGTATCCAAGCAATTCGGGAACAATATGGGGGATTTGATACTTCCATGCAGAAATAGGCCCACCCTACCAAGCATAGCATCCATTCAGCATAGTTATAACAAAGTATAAAAATTCATAACTTGCAACTCATTACAAATTGAAACCTAGAGCTTGGTCGATTCCCACGACTGCCCATTTGATCTATGAACTAATAATTGTCAAGCATCGAAACTTGGTTTTGATGTACTGTTCCAATTCAAAAACATTACATAGTGATTAGCATTTTTGAACGCCAACAAAGGATTTAACATCATCATTGTTTGGATTTTTTTGGATCATCTATTTCAAAATATATTCCTTCTTGAATTGCTTCACATGGATCTGACAAAAAAGTACCACAAATATCAAGCCTAATAAAACTTTCAGCCATTATTGGAACATGTAAATGTGTTATCCTATATCCCAATATTAAAACTAAGTACTCAGCATTCTACCCAAGTGTACGTGAATTTGAGTACAAATACACTACAATCACCTCTACAATAAGAACCATTATAAGCCAAATTTCATTATCCAAATCATATCATTTTTTATTAGAGAACTCTATAATACCAATACATAAATGATTAATACCAACATCATTATGCTCTCCTAATGTTCTGTTTAGGAGTTTTGACAAAATTAATATCAAAGTTGGTCAGTTAAACTAATTAAAGTTAAATGGAGGACAACTGCATTAAATTCATTATCAATTTCAAATATACTATGTGAACATCACATTACAATTTCTACAGAAAAATAATAATGAGATCCAAAGGTGACAAACAAACTTTTTTTTTAGGGGGGATTCTAATTAAGATGGCAAATAATGTTGTTAGAAGGCAAATAAATAGAAAGAATATGGTAAATCCATTTAATCTAATTCTTCTATTGTTTGCTT
Source organism: Bruguiera parviflora (assembly GCA_019804595.1). Lineage (NCBI taxonomy): Eukaryota > Viridiplantae > Streptophyta > Magnoliopsida > Malpighiales > Rhizophoraceae > Bruguiera > Bruguiera parviflora. The sequence goes on along the minus strand of CM034045.1, from coordinate 7,762,341 downwards.
GACAAAAAATATAAGAAAGTATTGAGTAGATATAGATCCACCACGATTTGTAACAAACAAGATATATCCATTGCGGTGATCCTAGGGTATACCCAATAACAGGAAAAAAATTTTGTGCTTGAAAAGAAAATCCATAATCATCATCATTCTCAAAGCATATTACACCACAACTTTTCATTAATTAAGTGTGTTAAATGTGTAATGGCATGCTTCTCACAAATGAATATAATGTTTTGTGTAAACAAAAAATTTAATTTCATGGTCTATTTGAGTCAAGGGCTCTTTAGCATGAAAGAAGAATCTTTTTACCTAGAAATAAAATGATGGTTTCATGCTTTAGGAATTGAAACATTCAATATCTATTGGAAATCCTAATCAAGATTAATGACTCCTTTTCTTGATGGAATTTAATGGATTCAAATTACCAAAAGTTGTAAGCATGTGTTTGTTGCAAATAGGAATAATGGTTGATACATACAAAAAAGTTAATTTCATAATCATTTTGTCTAAATGACTTCATCCAATAAAAGGAGAAGCCCTATTAATAAGAAATAAAGAGTTTCATCTTTTAGGCAGTGAACCATCCAATCCAATTAAAAAAATGAAATTAGATCAATGACTCTTATGTTTGATGAATGTCAATTGATTTAGACTACAAAAAGTGTATTGATATTCTTGTCGTAAAAATTTTAATTAGTGTAGAAATAAAAGTTAAATTTATGATTACTTTGTTTTAATTAGTCTTTAGAAGAAGAGGAAAAGCATTCTTAGTAAGAAATGAACTGATAATCTCATCCTTCAGAAATTTAACCATCCAATACCTGCAACAAAAACTAATAGAGATTAATGACTCCATTATCTGATGGAATTTAATTTATTCATTATGAGTGGATCTTCTTACATGTGTAGAATTGTTCATTGCACGAAAGATGAGACGAACACTTCATTTAAGGCTTAGTTTGAAGCTTTGGTGGAACATAGTGATAGTTTAGAGGCAAGAATGGGGTTCTACCATTGGCCAGATCATTGCAGTGATTGAAAGGCCCGACAACTCTGAAGGATTTCTGCACACCTTCACCTCACTCGCTGGCAATTATAATTCCTCAGATATAACTGACCGAGTGGCTGTCTCTACTGATGCTGATATAAATACAATCAAGAATAAACTTGAAGCTGTTTGCGCAGACCATGAAGCAACCTTCAATTTGTTTAAACAAGTGTGACCATTTACAACAAAAGAATGAATTGGCCAATAGCACATTGACAAAATTGTATTATGAGATCAGGAAATTTACCATTGATCCATGTGGCTATGTGGAAGAGATGGACCCAATCATACAAGATCAATCTTGATTCTATAGATTATGTCAGGTATGAAACCTTTACGAAGCAATTGGCCAATTTTGCAGCTGAGAAGCAGCATCTACAAACTCATTTTGGATTTGATAAGTCGAACAAATGATGTTGAGGTGCTGAACAAAACATGTCTTGATTTGAGTTCCATTCAAAACTTAATTGAGGAGGTTGAGAAAGTGGTGAAACTGGATGCCAAGATGTACTCAGATTTAACACCTTCTCAACATCTAGAGTCTTTGGTTCCTCTACTCGTCTGCAAGAACAGGGAAGTTGTTGAGCAGGTTAGCTCTTGCAGAGAAGAATTTGGATTGAAGGGGATGGAACTGTCAAAATTGCAGGAAACAATACATCAATTAAATGCCCTGAAACATCAGAATCAGATAGAAATTGTTCGTCTCAGGGAACGCTTAAGTCAGGTGGAGGAAGCCCTTGTAGCTACAGAGTCTTATTTACAAGAGAAAGAAGGTGAAATTGAACGGTCAAAGCAGAGGGTCTCAAATATTAAAGAGAAGCTTAGCATCACAGTTGCCGAGGGAAAAGGCCTGATTGTGCAGCATGACAGTCTGAAGCAGCTCTAGCTGAGAAGTCCAGTGAATTGGAAAGATGCTCACAACATTAAGGTAGAAGCATAGCTGAAAACCTATTTTGAGGCAGGTGAGCGTGTAGAGGGTTTGGAATCTCAGCTTTCATACATTTGGGATTCAGCTACAACATTAACAGAATCATTCCATCTAAAAGTCTATATACTCTAGAGGATAGAAAAAATTCCAGAGGATCTAGATCTACCCGAGGAGTTTCATCCAAGAGATACAAAAGAAAAGGTTGATTGGTTATCCAGGTCTATCACTGGAAACTCTATACTGCTAAAAGATTGGAATCAGAAGAGTTCTGTAGGAGGTTCGTATCCACATGCTAGTTTTACTGTCATGGATCCGTGAAAGGAAGATGCACAACCAAGTTTAAGTTTGGGTTCAGTAGATATAAGAAGAATGTGCCAGGACCTTCAAAATAAGTTTTGTGCATTGGCCAAACAAAATGAAATGCTGAAGCAATATGATGGAAAGGAACCACCTCGTTCAGGGGTGGGAAGAACTTTTGGATAAAATCAATATCCCTTCACAGTTGCGGTCCATGGAACTACAACACAAAATTGAGTGTATGGTAAATGCACTTTCAAAAGCTGACCACCATAGGATTTCTCTGATGCAAATTATTGATAAACTTGAGAAACCATTGTGGCTTAATAACACCAGACTTGGAAGAGTTTATTGCATCCATGTGCCTTTTTGTGGGAGCATGCATGAATTGACTTACTACATTTACACTAAAGGCAATATCAGGTCTCGGGAGTGATAGGTAGATGAGTTTTCCTACCAAATGTTGATAGCACTCTTTATTCACTGGAGGATCTCTCACTTACATCATGTGCTTTCATTGATGTTCCATGGGTGTCAGACAGTTCACACCCAAGTTTTCTTGTGGAGAACGAAGTCAAGTGGGTACTTTCTTTGTGAAATGAAGATTCCTTTATGACTTCTTGCAATCTCCATTCCAAGAAAGCATCCAAGTTCTCCCAGATCAGTCACCATAAACTTGGAATGAAATCTTTTCCTAAGAATTCCAATCTCCACTTCATCATCACTTGTGATCATTATATCATGTACATATACAATGAGTATTGCCTGTTTACTTGACTTATCCTTCTTCACAAACAAGGTGTGATCTGCTTGCCCCTGATTGTACCCAAAATTCTTCATCACAGTGCTAAACCTGTAAACCAAGCCTTGGGAAAATGCTTTAGACCATAAAGGGACTCTTTTCAGTTTACATACCTTGTCTGAGCCTCCTTCTGCCTCCAGGCTTGGAGGAGCCCTCATATGCACCTCTTCCTCTATCATGTCACTGAGAAAAGCATTCTTAATGCCTAGCTGATGTAATATCCCATCTATGTTGGGAACAATAGACAATAGAATTCTAAATAAGCTAAGCTTGGCAACTGGTGCAAGTGTTTCTTCACAATCAATTCCATAGGTTTGAGTGAAACCTTGTTCTACTAGCCTTTCCTTATACCATTATAGAGTCCCATCCTCATTTACTGCCAACTGCTCTCTTCCCTTGAGGTAACTGTACCATCTCGCAAGTATTATTATCATTCAATGCCTTCATCTCTTCCAGCATCACTTTCCTCCAATTCAGATCTTGAAGTGCCTCGTGAACATTTCTAGGGACTTGTATCTCATCAATATTGGCAATAAAGGCTTTGAGATTCTCTGACAACTTTGAATATGTGACATAATCTAAGATAGGACTGTGGGATTTCCAGTACAAGACCTTACCCCCTTCCTTGTGGCAATCAAAAGATCAAGATCACCAATTGGCTCTTCACCATTATGGCATACCTCATCCTCCTCTTGAATATCTGATTTAGACTCTTAAGTTTGCATGAGAGCTTGAGGTCTCTTAGAGTAAACCAGAATGGGAAACGCGGATGTATGAATGGCTTTACCCCAAAAAGAGTTTGAAGCATGACTAGCATACATAACTGATGTGGAAAACTCTAATAAATGATGATTGTTCCTTTCGACAATCTCATTTTGCTGAGGAGTATACGCACATGAACTTTGATGAAGTATCCCATATTCTTCAAGATACCTATTGGATCATGAGAAAAATACTCCCTACCATTGTTTGTTTGAAGGATATGTATGGATGATTAGAAGACATTGGTGACGACTTTATGGAATTGTTTAAAGATTGTAGACACTACTATTTTTTTTTTCATCAAGTAGACCCAACATACTCAGGTATGATCATCAATAAAGGTAACAAACCATCGTTCCCCAGTTAAGTTTAACACTCATGATCCCCACACATCACTATGAATTAGATGGAATGGAGTGGAGGGTTTGTATGTGTGAGGTAGATAAAAAGCACGTATTTGATTTGCAAGAATACAATGAGCATAATGAAATCATGAAGGGTCTATATTGAGAAACAAATGAGGGTACAAATGTTTTAAATAAGTGAAATTTGGGTGGCCCAATATATTGTGGCACAGTTGGACATTGGACTCAGAAAGCAAGGAAAAAATAGTACATGACTTCGAACTCAAAGAAGAACCAACACTTGACAAATAATGGAGATCTTTCTGCTCCTCAACATTCCCAGGCATCCGCACTGATGACAAATTCTGAAATTTACAACAAGAAGGAAATAAGGTTACAGAACAATTCAAATCTCTTGTTATAATGCTTACCGAAAGTAAATTACACTTCAAATGAGGAACATGAAGAACAGAATTCAATGTGAGTCCGTGGAATTCTAAATCTCCTCTCTCGGTTATTGTGCACATAAACCTGTTGGCTACTATAATTCCAACATTTTCTTTAGATGGTTTATAGTTTTAAAATCCTGTATTAGAACTTGTCATGTGGTAAGACGCGCCTATGTCCACTATCCAAGTATCATGCAGACCTTTACATGACAGGAAATAAAAAATACCGTTGTGGGTTGTTAAAGATGCAGTACTAGTAGAATTTGATAGGGCAAAATTGGACTCGCTTGTACCAGATGAAGAATTCACCAATTTTCATAGGACCTCCATTTGCTCCATCGTGAATAGTGTAGAAGTAGAACAAGTTGTTAGCTCAGCTGTATAAGCCAATTTCTCTTCTGTCTTTTTGGCTTCCAATCTGTAAGCTTTCCGTGGATATCCTAGCATGTGTCCTTGGTATGATATGGCTTCTTATAGTGCTTACACCATAGTTATTTATCCTTTCCAAAAACCCCCTTCGAATTGTGTCTCTTGTTTTGGTTTATGGCTATAGTAGATCCTTGGACTGCTGTTTCTATAGCCATGCTCTGTGATGGTGAGATCGTTACTTTTCTCTTTGTCTCTTCACATTGTACTTCAGCAAACACCTCCTTCATCATGGGTTGAGGCTTTGTGCCAAGTATATGTCCTTGAATGCCATCAAGTTCTTGATTCAAGCCTTGTAGAAAATCAAATATTCGATCTTTTTATAACATTTTGGCATACAATACTCCATCTTTAAGGCACTTTCGAGTGACATTGTGAAACAGATCAATTTCCCGCCACAATTCAGAGAGAGTATTAAAATATTCTATGACAGAGGATGTACCTTGGCCAGTATCTTGAATGTTGGAACAAACTTCAAAACTCTGTGATATATTCTCAAGATTTGAATCCATCTCTTTACCGCATCCCACACTTTTTTAACCATTTGGTAAAGCAGGTCCAAGTGCCCCATGTTTTGATCCATTGAGTTAATCAACCACATAATTTTGTAAAGCAGGTATAAGTGCCTAGTCTTTGGAATTCTTTGCTTCCCAAGTATCATAGTTGGCCAAATCTGTTGGAGGTGTTGCAATTGCTCTAGAAAAATATTCCATTTTCCCTTTACCTTTATTCACAAGTAAGATTGATTGATACCACTCTCTAAAATTACTCTCATTTAATTTGTGTGAGGTGATTTTGATTAAGGGGTTTTCAAGGTGACTAGGTGCAAGAAATAATTAGGAATTGTAGATAGTCAAAATTCTTGTTGATTCTGCTATAGATAAAATAGGGTTTGCCATTCAGTCACCAATAGTTGTCAATGATATTTATGTTAGTGAAAAGGGTAGCTTTGATGCCATAAAACTAGACAAGGGGGAAACAATATTTCATTTTATTCTATTCATCATAACTAATATTTACAACTTTGTATATCAAAATACAATCACCAAATAAGGAAACCTTAGAAAATGTAGAAAGGAAAGAAACAACAAAATCCCATAACATAAGGAAATAGAAAAATAAAAAAGGAAACTATAGCTAATATTGATTAATAACTCAATCCACAATCATAAGATTTTTATTTCCATTTTCTCATAACTTTAGAGGAAGAAAAGCTAGTTGGACTCACTTAAGGGGGCATATGGTAGTCATAATGATGCAATAACCGACAAGAGAAGATATTTGTGAAAGAAATATTCTATAAGATATAATTTCACACTTAATTAGAATTCTTTGATTTAGGATATTTTTATATATATTTTTATTGCAATTTTCTTAGTTGAGTTCTTCAATTTTTGATTTCTAGTAGTGGGTCTATCAAAAGTGCCCAAGGTTAATAAGTTGAACATCTAATTTAAACATAATGTGTTAATAGCTTAAGGATTCCTATCTTATTTACTCTAATTAATTCAACTAGCTTTTCATCTTTTACAAAGGAAAACTTCATATTGTTAAAATCAAATAGAACTAGGTTGTGTAACCTTAGATAACCAACACCTCAACTATGTTGTAAGTCCTTAATGCTATAAGCCTTAAATCTACCTTAAAGGTGTAACCATGTATTTTCCATTCAAATCCTTCGCACTTCTCTAAGTTAAATCTTTTTGTCTATAAGAGATGGTAACTGTTAGCCCCCTAAGTCCCTGGATAGGGAAATGCAAGAACTTGGTGGCACCTTGCACCAATGCTTGGTACAAAATTGGCGTGAGGTGAGCATGTCAAAGGAAACAAGTTGAAGGAGAAGCAAGGCAGCATGCTATGGCTTTGGAATTAAGTGGAAAGTGTACTTGGGTTGTTGGTCAGGAAGGCAGTGTGCACAGGCAAAGTGGCAGAGGGCTGCTGACTGGGAAAGTCGGTGCACAAACTGAGAGCTAGGCCAACAAGGTGCCTCACGGTGACATAGGATATTGGTGCATGGGCAGGGGTCTGGGCCAGCAATGTTGTGGAAGCATACATGGATGTGTTGGGCGTGCATGCGTGAGAGACTCAATAGTTAGAACTGTCTCCAAGCTGCCAGAACTGCCAAGCCCCAATCTAGAGAGATCATCGGTAGTTGCTAGATGATGTGTTGGCAGGCTCTCCTTAAAGGAAGGAGAATATGGGCAACAATAGGAGTGGGGACTGCTCCTGGGCCGCAGTTATGGCATGTTCTCCTTAAGGAGAACATGGGCAACAGCAGGAGTGGGTAGTGTTCCTGGACGGCAGTTAGGTAAAACTACCAAGTCCCATAAAAATAGGGGGATCATGGGTGATGCTTTCTAAAAATGTGGGCAGTGTAGTTGAGGGCAGTTGAGTTCCAAATTTGGCTCCTTACAGAAAGCTAGTTATGGAGAGTTGCTAGCAAAACATGGGAGAGCTTAGGGTGGGCAAAGTGTGCTACCTAAGTTGGAGAGAAGTGGGATACACAAGATGGGGAAGTGGGGAATGGGGTAGTTTTTAAGACCACTAACCCATGATCCCATGTAATCCACTAAGGGCATGATTGGCTTGACAATCAAGTCATGCAAGCCTAGTAGTTGGGGGTGTTAACTACAGCTCCATAAATTGGTTGGGCAGCCAAGGGCTCCAACAGGCACTCTAGGGGAGTGTAAGAGAAAGGCACTCAAGGGGAGTGTAGGCATAGAGATTAGTGTGCAGAGGCACACAGAGAGAGGCAAGTACTCGAGGGGAGTGTGAGCACATAGGGAGAGTGCAAAGAGTAAGGGAACACTCGAGGGGAATATGTGAAGTACTTGGCCTTGTATCCTTTATGCTTTTAGGGAAAAGTAATAAAAGGTTAGGACAGTTCCTGTATGTGCTTGTGTACTTATTCCTTTACTTGTGCAATTGTGTGTGAATTACTTGCTATAATCTCATGTGTGGGTTTGGCTAAGGCTAAGTGGGAAATTTAGTGCCATTATAAGGCCAAAAATTCAGGAGTGAAAGATTTCACTCCTGGCCCTGTGACAATAACCATCATTGTGGGGGTCTTCTTGAGATTATAATGCAAGTCCTTTACAAATGTCAAGTCCAATAAGCTATTAGTACTATTTGTGTCAATCAAGATTACCAAAACCTTTATATCAAATCACCCTTTAATTTTAGAGTGTTCAGACCTAAGGTGCAAGAGATGGCATTCACATAGATCTCAATGGTGGCTTCCATTGACTCCATCATTACTAGCTCCTAAGTCTTTGACCTAGGCTCTTATGTTTTATAGACCTTGGCTACACTTGTTACTCTTGCACCTTATCAATTAAATTTAAGAAATATTTCCCAAAACAATGATGGCCTAGAAAGTACTTGTCTCCACATTTATAACACTAACTAGGCTTTGTAAGGGTGTAGATTTAATGAGTCTTAGAGACCCCATGCTAAGTGTCCCAATGTAGTAATCCAACCCTCTCTTCAAGGCCTAATAGCCCAATCCATGTGTGAATCTTGCAAGTCAAAGACTCGTAAAATATTAAATATGTGTAGAAATAATCGTAGCCATCTAACAAAAGTAATAAAAAATCAATAACTGAAGAATTTAGAGAAAAGAATTGTAATTCCTTTTTCTTGTTTTCTTGTACCAAGATTACAAAACTATTTATAAGACTTCTACAAATACTAATTAGGAAAAACAGATCTATAAGATACTACTAGAATCCCACAAATCAAGGAATACTAGGAAATCATTTCCTAATTAATTATTTACAGCTATCTCCTAATAATTAGGACCCACAAAATCAAGAATGAATATTCCTAATAATTAGATCCTAAAAATTAGGATAATTCAACAGTCCCCCTCAAGTTGAGGAATAGATATCTTCCATTCCCAGCTTGGAGATTATTTCATGAAAGATCCTGCCATTAAGTCCTTTGGTTAGCACATCAGCTAGTTGATCTCTGGAAGGTATGCAGGATATGTAGATCAACCCCTCTTCTACCTTTTCTTTAATGAAATGCCTGTCAATTTCAATATGCTTCGTCCTATCATGTTGTACAGGATTATGAGCAATATTTATTGCTGATTTATTGTCGCAATACAGCTTCATAGGACCCTCCCACTTGATTTTCAAGTATTCTAGGATGATTTTAAGCCATAGTAGCTCATATATTCCTTGGGCCATTGCTCGAAATTCTGATTCAGCACTTGATCTTGCAACTACATTTTGTTTTTTACTCCGCCAAGTCATTAAATTTTCACCAAGAAAAGTGCAATAACCAGATGTTGACCTTCTATCCACTATGGATCCTGCATAGTCAGCATCAGTATAAGCTTGCAGCACCAATTTTTGATTTCTCCTGAATAGGACTCCTTTTCCAGGACTTCCTTTCAAATAATGTAGCACTCGATTGATAGCCTGTAAGTGTGATTCTCTTGGGTCATGCATAAATTGACTAATCATACTTACTGAATAGGCAATATCAGGCCTAGTATGAGCCAAATAGATGAGTTTCCCGACCAATTTTTGATACATTTCTCGATCTACAGTAGGTTCTTCCTTTACATCCCTAAGCTTTTTATTAGGCTCAATAGGTGTGGTTACTAGTTTACAACCAAGTTTTCTAGTTTCCTTCAAGAGATCAGTCACATACTTTCTGTTGTGAGACAAAAATTCCTTGTTTAGAGTAAGAAACTTCAATGCCAAGAAAGTATTTGAGTCTTCCTAGTTCTTTTATTTCAAACTCTTTAATCAAACATTGCTTTATCTGCTGTTTCTCCGCATCATCGTCACCTGTGACTATAATATCATCAACGTACACTAGAAGTGCTGTCACCCCCTCTTTTGCCGAATGCTTAATGAAAAGGGTATGATCACCTTGACTTTGTTTGTAGCCTGAAGCTTTCATAACTTTGGAAAATCTCCCAAACCAGGCTCTAGGTGATTGCTTGAGCCCATATAGTGCTTTCTGTAATCTACATGCTTTACTTGTTGTCTTTTCTCCTTCAAATCCTGGTGGAATACTCATGTAAATCTCCTTTTCTAGGTCTCCATGTAAGAATGCATTCTTCACATCATACTGTTGAAGTTGCCAATTAAAGTGAGCCACCAAAGAGAGTAAAATCCTCACAGTGTTCATCTTTGCCACCGGAGCAAATGTCTCCTAATAATCCACTCCATAAGTCTGAGTATAACCCTTTGCCACCAATCGTGCTTTATATCTTTCAAGAGAACCATCAGCTTTATATTTCAAGGTAAACACCCATTTGTAGCCCACAAGATTCTTTCCCTTAGGTTTTTCAACAATCTTCCGAGTCTGATTTTTTTCTAGTGCATCCATTTCTTCTCTCATTGCATTCCTCCATTCTTCTTTAGACAATGCCTCAGATAAAGTGCTTGGAATAGAAACGGTGTTTAGACTCACAATGAAATTTTCATAAGATGGTGATAGGTGGTCAAGTGACACATAATGAGATAGTGGATATAGGGGTCACTTTGTGCACTCTCTAGTACCTTTTCTAACAGCAATGGGAAGATGCGAGTCATATTCTGGCATGTCAATTGATTGTTTACACAAATGAGAGTCAGAACTTACTGGAAATTCATTTGTAGAACCTGGATGGAAATTTTGAACTTGTGTTTGGTCTGGAATTGTTGTCTTTCTTGAGTATACTTGAGAAAATCTCATAGAGTCATGAATATAGGGAGATATGGAAGTAGATTCTCGTTTCGGAATAGGCTCAATTGCAGAGGGTGAGTCTAGAATTGAAGTGGCACGAACTGGTTCATGAGGGGCCTGTTGATCAGAGTTAGAGGTTGATTGGTCAAGAGTTGATTGATCAGGGATTGGTTGATCACAAGTGGGAATTTGGCTTGGAAGATTATTAGGAGGTAAGTCGAGATTAAGGTCATCAACTAATGACTTCTCCCCTTGAAAATGAGACTATGGGAAATAAGGTTTATTTTCTACAAATGTGACATTGACTGATATATAGATTTTTTGAGAAGGAGGATGATAACATTTATATCCCTTTTGTGTAGAGGAATAACCAAGAAAGACACACTTGATTGCTCTAGGATCTAGTTTTCCCCTTCACTGATTATGAACATGTACAAATGAGGTGCAATCGAAAATTCTAGGTATAAGATTATTTGTTGTCCTAAAATGGGGATAAAAGTTAGAAAGAACTGCTATAGGAGTTTTGAAATCTAATACTCTTGATGGCAATCTATTAATCATATATGTAGATGTAAGGACAGCTTCCCCCCAATAAGACTTAAGGACATTTCCATGAAACAACAATGCTTGAGTAGTGTTGAGCAAATGGCCATTTTTCCTTTCAGCCACCCCTTTTTGTTGTGGGGTGTTTACACAAGATGACTCATGGATGATCCCTTCCTTTTGGAAGTAGGTTGACAAGATTTGATTAAAGTAATTTCTAACATTATCTAATCTAAAGTTCTTAATTTTAACCCCAAATTGATTTTGAATCATAGAATTAAAATTAGGAATAATACTACTTACATCAGATTTGTGTTTGAGTAAAAATATCCATGTGACCCTAGTGCAATCATCGATTAGAGAAACAAACCATCGAGACCCTGAGATATTTGGAATTGTGGAGGGTCCCCAAATATCACTGTGAATCAAATCAAAAGGGTGAGAACTTCTTTTATTATTTATAGGAAAAGATACACGAGTGTGTTTAGCAAATTCACAAGTATCACATTAGAATTGACTCATATCTAATCCTTTAAATAAAGAAGGAAACGTGATATTTAAGACACGAAAAGATGGATGACCAAAACGAAAATGATAAAGCCAAATGACATCCTTATTTGAAGTACTAAGAAATGATAAGGGTGAATTGTTCATGACTTTCTTTGAAATCCCTGACATCTCAAGGTAGTACAGCCCATTCCTTTCCTTAGCAAGTCTAATCTTCCTCTTCGAATCCTGTTCCTGAAAAATACAGTAAGAAGGGTAAAACATTGCATAACATTTGAGGTCGTTGGTGAGCCTTTTTATGGAAATTAGGTTGGCTGATAGTTTCGGCACATGGAGAACATCTTTTAGAGTGAGAATAGGTGTAATATAGATATCACCAACTCCTGCAACAGTAGCCATAGAACCATTTGCCACCACTATTTTCCTATTGCTTGGACATGGGGTATAAGTACTAAAAAAATGTGTAGTATGAGTCATATGATCAGTGGCACCTGAGTCTATTATCCAAGCTTCACTTGAAAGTGTTTTTGAGGCATTTAGACTAAAAGAGAATGGAGACTTACCTGAGAGTGCTAAGGAACACACACTAGAGGGTTTATCCAGAGACCCTAAAAGCCCTTTAATTCTTTCTATTTCTTCAGCGCTGAAGGATTCCTTCACCTGTCCTTCATTGTGACTGATTTGCTGGCTGGTGCATTCAATTAGATTAGCTTGGGGCCTTGGCTGTCCTCCTTTGTTTCCCCACTCTCAGCTTAAGGTTGATGGTTTCCCATTCAGCTTCCAACAACTTTCCTTTGTATGCCTTGGCTTCTTACAGTGGGTACTCCATAAATCGTCTCGATTATTCCTCCATGTAGTCATCAAAGCATCCACCCTTCCTCTTTCTTGTGTTGACACATTGTGAGTCACTAATGCTGAGCCTTCCACAGCTTGAGGCTCTAGCATTATTCCCCTTCGACTTTCTTCTGCGCGGATTAGAGAGATTGTCTCTTCCAAAGAAGGAATTTCTTCCTTTCCAAGTATTTGAATCCTGACCTGGTCAAATTCAGAGTTAAGACCTGCCAAGAAATCATATACTCGATCTTTTTCAATGAAGGTTTTCAGAGTTACAGCATCCTCTGCACATTTCATCTCAAATACTCAATAATGATCGAGTTCTTGCCATAGATTCTGAAGGGAATTGGCATATTCTGTCACCGTTTTACTCCCTTGTTTTGTTGCACTTGTCTTTATTTTGATTTCATATACTTGTGCTGCATCTCAAGCCTTTGAATAAGTCCTGCAAATAGAATCCCAAATCTCCTTTGTAGTTTTGAGAAACATGCATGTATCACTTATGGCTGGATCCATTGAATCCCAAAGCCATGACATGATTATTGAATCTGCCTCATCCCATGCGTTGAACATGGGATCTTCTAGTGTTGGACTTGTTCCGAGAAGATGATTGAGTCTTCCTTTACCCTTCAAATAGGTCTTGATGAATTGAGACCATTTGAGGTAATTCTTTTCATTCAACCTATAAGTTGCTCTCACATTTTGTAGATCTCCGGTCATATGGTTGGTGTTGGGGTTCTCATTTTGACCCAAAGTATTTTCAATTAGTTTTGTCGTAAACATGGTAATTTCAGGTACAAAGAATGTACTTGGAAGGGAAGGGCAAAAATTGAGACAAGTTTACGATCAAATAATTAAGGACAAAGGCAAACCCAACAATGAAGGCTATGACTGGAAAATTATCACATCAATGAAGGATGCAACTACAAGACTAGCCCAGAAAGAAATAAGCCTATAGCTCTGATACCATGAAGAATTTATAGAAAAGAATTGTGATTCCTTTTTCTTATTTTCTTGTACCAAGATTACAAAACTATTTATAAGACTTCTATAAATACTAATTAGAAAAAACAGATCTATAAGATACTACAAGAATCCCACAAATCAAGGAATACTAGGAAATCATTTCCTAATTAATTATTTACCGCTATCTCCCAATAATTAGGACCCACAAAATCAGGATTGAATATTCCTAATAATCAGATCCTAAAAATCAGGTTAATTCAACAATAACCAATATTAGGCAAGAATAATTATAAAGAGGTGGCCAACATTAATTGAAGAAGAGAGAACAAAAAAGGGGCCAACAAAATCCATCGAAGAGCAACCAACAAAATTAAGCAACCCAACATAAAGAGAGCATTAATTATCATTGTGAGGCAAAAGAGAGACAACTTTTGACAGCTCATAAAAACCACCGAGAGCACAATTTTGGAGCATTTAAGGGAGGCAAAAGGAATAGAGAGAGATAGCCTCCCACCAAATGTCCAAAAAAATATGTGGAAGCAATAACCCAAAAGGAAGAGCTACTTTTTTTGGCCAATAATGCCGAGAACAAAGATATCTATAACAAGACTAAGAGCCATTTATATTTTTCTTCCTATTTTATTTACACTTTTAAGGATATAATCACCCATAAATAATCTAGATTAAGCTCAAAATCATGATCAGCCTAAGAAATAATGGTCTAATTAATGGATAATGTTTAATCCACCCATAAAAGTATGGGTGACTTTTAAGAGAGGCTTCAGTTAATTTGTCCTAGTAAGGTCAACAAGTAAAAGACTAAAACTCCCCACAAACAAATAATCATAGCACAAAATGACTAAAGTTAACCTAATAAAACACATATCTTAAGTTGAGGTGGTGTTCCTCCATTCCAACTAGGGCCTCTCTACACAAAAAAAGGTATAATATTAGTACATTTTGCTTCTTCTTCTTCTTCTTGTTTTTTTTTTATGCATATGCATACTAAAAAATTAAAAAAGTAAGAAAATGCTGACCAAAAAAAAAGGTGGAGAAAATACCTAAAATTGGGTATTCTATCTTAAAGAACTTCCTTGGAATCTCACTGGTTCTATCAACCACAGAAAAATATGATTGATCCCACCCACAAAACCCCTTCAAGCTAATATAGGTGTCATCAGAGGCCACACATCCAAGGGAGCTTGGGAAACCTATGAACTAGCAAACAACCTAAGGTCGGTCACTGGCCATTGCCACACATATAGTTGACCAACGTCACATTGGCCCAAAATTGGCACTGTTCTACACTTTGGGTGCTGATTTGTCAAACAACACCCTTTATGCATGAATGGGGAGTTGTGTGGTGATGACAGTTGGCTTAAAGTTGGATGCCATCACTCATTCCACTTCTTATACGTGCCTCTTCGGTCTATGATTATTGCACAACACCAGCACCAGTAGACTTAGTAAGCGACAATCTATCTATTAGTGTCTTTCTTGTGTCGATTAGAGATCGATAACATCTAGCTGTTGGTGGCCACTGCCCTCTTAATCTCTATGACATCTAGTTCAAAATCAAGGCCCCCAAAAAAACACCATTTTAAAGCCAAATCTTAGCTTTCTACACTAGAAATCTTACCCGGGACTGATGATTGAGGTGTTATCAAGCTCAAAATGTGAAAGATGACCATAAAAATGGTCAAACTAGAGAGAGTAAGAGCTCTTAATGTTTTTTGGAAACAAAAACTAAAAGTGAGTGATATGTGATGAAGAAAGAAAAAAAAGAAAAAGAAAAGAGGGAATAGTGAGGAAGGAATGAAAAAAGAAAAAGAACGGAAAAGAGAGGAAAAAGACCAAAAAAAAAAAAAGAAAAAGGAAAAAGGAAAAAGAAAAGGAAAAACCAACTCATAAAAAATGGAAACAAGGAAAATAAACGAGACACAAAATTGTTGACGGAAGTACTGTTTTAGGACATCTTGAATAAGCCTGCAGGCATAAAAAGAATGGTAATCTTTTCAAGATCTTAAAAAAATAAAAAAAAAAAACAAAAGAAAGAGAAAAATAAAGCGTTGGTTGAAGAGGCATAAAAATAAAAGTAAGCGAATAATGGTATCATTACTTGCAATGGACATTTAGGTTAATTGCAATTTTTGCCAAACGCAATCGTGCTCTTAATCCCTAAAAAATCCTGGTAAAGCATACCGGGTAACTTATGATGTTCCAATTGCACATAAACTAATTGGTGGCAAATCTAAAGTAAACTGACACACATTATAGCACATACTCCCCCTCCACGTCTATCAAGCTCTCCCATCCCATGAAGTCCATTGCAATAGCTTAGCAACTTCACTAGGGATCTTTTAAGAGATAGGCTACTCTAACTTTTTTTTTAATACTTTTATTTATTTCTTATTTGATGTTTTATTGTCTCTCTTATTTTAATATTTATAATTTTTATTTGCATCAAAACCTTAATTGCATACACTCACAAAGGCCTAAAACCTTGCCTATACCTTTTCTAACTTAGATGAGAGAAAGTATGAATTCTTCATTAAGGCTATGGTTTTTGTATAAAAGATAGTCTTAAAATCTCTCCCTTAGATTAGTAACTCCTATTTAAGCATTGAATGGTGAAGGAAGGAACCTTTTAAGGACCATTGGCCTAGTTTAGATTTGTCAAACCACACTTTTGTAGTTATATCAATAAAGTCATCTACATGTTAGATCTATCCCTTATGGATAAGGAGCCTAAGTTATCCCCATCTTGATTATTACATTATGCATCATTTTTATTTGGAGCACTAGTAGGAGATGTGCCTTTTAGGAAATTTATGGTAACATAGGTTACCTATTGGACATTAAGATGTAGCTAGTAATTCTAAAGGTTGCCATAGACTCTTAGGACCCAACCTATTGATGCTTCATCTTCCTAAATGTAGACATGGTCCCTTTAATAGGAGAAATCAAAGACTTGCTAAACTTAGTAGGCACTCATGATCGAGATTGTACTTTCCAAGCCCTAAAACTAACCATGTAAACAAGCTATTAAATATAATTGTTCAAAAGTAGAGTGAGATTCATATTGTGATCAGGGGCCAGCATTAAGAGGAATGTATTCTAACCAACCATATTATTAAATACATGATAAAGAATCCTAAGGTAGAATTCACTCATATAACATTGCTTATTTATGGGTTAATAGTGTTTCCTAAAGTCATTAGGCATGTTCATGAACATGTCATTGAATTATTCCATAAGATGAGAAAAGGTGGGATTAATCCAATATTGGCCATGATTGCTAAAATGATTCTATCCTTGAATTATTGCAAAATTCAAGGAAAGGGGTAGTTCAATTCTATTATATATTTAGCATATGAGCCATATAAATGTACCTCTTAACTAGTCTACTCATCCCATGTATAGAAAGGATAGACTCCCATTAGAGAATTTTTACAAAATAAAATGCTTTAGCATGAAAGAAATTTCAAAGTGGATAACCTATTTTTGAGATTGAGATTTTGATTACATGGCTAAGAAAAGACTTGGTCCTATATAGATATAAGGAATACTTTTAGGTTACCCTTATCAAGATAACAACAGTGATTACATATGCCCCTATAATGGCAATTGAATAAACAAGGTCAAAGAGGTTCATTTCATTCACTAAGGGAATGGAAGATGTTCATTTTGATTGTAGTAGTTCCAACAGTCATAAGTGCCTCTAACTCATTATTCAAGCATGGAATCATGTTATAAAAACCACCTATGCACACTCTAATTACCCTCCATTAGAGTGGTATGAGTTATTGCATGCAACTTGAGGCTATGGAATTTACATGTTTGATGTGTTAGTAAGTCATGACGTCTGTAAAGTAAAAGCCAAAATTGAAAATGTTTAGATGCCACTTTCATCAAGTTTGGATGAACACAATTTCATAATGCCATAGGATATCACTTTTTCACATTATGACTAGCCAAACTCTTTAGAAGATTCATATTAGAGTTGAAACAACTAGCTTTTTTTAGAGTTGGATATATTTCAAAGAAAAAGTGAGGAGTTCACCTCTTAGTTGTTATAAGTGAACTAAACAATCTAAAATGTAGAGGCAATGGGACTAGTTAAGGTCAGTTGCAAAATGTCCTTCAATTCACATTAAATCAAAATGAAGCCCTCTAACAAAAAAATGCTCACCTTTAAGAGTAATTAGATGATGCAACTACAACACTCTTTATGGAACAAGAGACTCATGTTGCACAAATGAATCTACTTACACAAGAAAATGAAAGCATGGCATAACAAGTAACTTAACTCTCTTAGGAAGATCAAAATTTGGCACAATAAGTGGATTTGCTTACCTAGGGAAATTGAAGCTTGGCATAAAATGTAATAGCTTAAGACACTCAAATCTAAGAGTTAACTTGCTAGCTTTAGTAGCTAATGACTCTTTATTACAAGTGAGAATTCCAAATATCATAGTGGATTAAAAAGGGCAGTAGACATGATGGAAACCATATTATACCAACTCAAACCACATTTAATGTTTCTGACCTTTCTCCTATTCTCTTTGATGGTATAGGTGTTGATTTGAGGACAAATCATTTTGAGGAGAGTGAGAATGATGGAAACCATATTATACCAGCTCAAATCAATAAGGGAGTTGATGCTTTGCAAAACCTTGAAGGACTAATGACAAGGGCAAGGTCAAAGAAAATAAAGGAAGCTCTTAACAACTTGTTGTATGACATTTACTATCAGGAAGTTGCCAAGTACGAGTTAAGGAGGATAGAGTCTTCACCAAGGCTTGTGAATGTGTCATTTGTGGAGGAATTTGTGAACCATGGCCTTGGGAAGGAAGTTGGATTTGAGAGCCCATGATTGGGCCTTTAAGTGGGTTATTTCCATGGGTTTTTATTATTATTTAGTGGGTTGGATGAATGTTTTTATTAAGCCTAGCTTATTAGTTAGGGTACGAATTTTCCTTATTAAGCCCAGCTTATTAGTTAGGGTACGAATTTTCCTTATTAAACCCAGCTTGTTAGTTAGGGTATGAATTTTCCTTATTAAGCCCAGCCTATTAGTTAAGGTTTCTAGGAGTTAGCATATAAAAAGGGCAAAAAGGGTGGTTGGAGGATGAGACCCGTTTTCATGAGTGTATGAGCTATTTTCTCTAGTTCTTTGAGAACTAATTCTAAACTTTTATACTCATTTGTGTTGGTTCACTAGACTTATCTTCTTCAACATTGTTATTGTTAGGAGTGGCGTCTGAATTTTATGGTTCTGGTTCTTGGTTATTTATAATCATTGGGTCAAAACTCCAAATCCCTTAACCTTTGTTAGAACGATCCTATACCAACATTGGTGTTAGGTTCCATTTACATATAAACGGAGTTCATATCAAGGTAGAGTTAGGAGCATGGTAGATAAGGATAAAGAGCTGCGAATGGATATCCCACCATTGTATCCATTATACATATGCCTCAGCCTTTTCTTTAAAGAATCCTTCAAACATTATGACTTCATCGCTTGTTTTATGTAAAAATCTAAATTGTAGCCATTACAATGTATAAGACTAAATCCCTTTTTAACACATTGAATTGAAAATGTTAACAAAGTAAGATGTCTCTTAGTCTGAAAATGTCCCCTCACATTTGATCTTGTTATATAAAAGAAGGGTGGGCTTTTCTATCCTTTAAATTATTCTCATGTATGGTTTATTATTACAACCAATACTACATAAGGTGAATGCCATCCACATGTATATTATGAAATGCTGTCAACATTATACATAATTGCTTAAACATGTATATATAAGGTTTTATAATTAAACTTGTTTGATTTAGATGGAAAGGTGTAGTTTTTAAATAGCTCATATAATGATGGGTTAAGTGCTTGCTAATGGGTTTCTTAAAGGGGTGGTAATTTTCAATCATATTTATAATGAGATGTAATTACCTACATAATTGAAAATGTGTCCTTTTTCTCATTGGAAGGACTTAATGATCATTATTAATGGCATGAGACCAAATCACACACTACTTATAAGTATGCAAGGTTTTGACTATTTTTAAAAAGAAAAGTAATAATAGGGGAAGTGGTTCTGACATCAACTCAATTTTAAGGGCAATACACCTCAACATCTAGTCTCATGAAATGTGTAGACATTAACTCCTATACTATGAAGCCATGCAAATCCTTCTCATTTACCCATAATCCATATGTCTTAGAGTTAGAAGATTAAGAGTCTAACTTTGAAGAAAAAGAAGATGGCCTTCCTAAGTCACCAATGATAAGCCTTGCCAACACCAAACAAAGTCCTTCTTTGCCTAATCTTATAAACATCCTACCAATGTTGTTGGTAAAAGTAATTGCTAGGGACACCTTCCAAAAGCATGAAACCTTCATAATAAATAAGTTGCAAAGGCTGCTTCCCTCAGTACCCTTTCATGAACTATTTCTTTATTCCCTAAAAGGACTTCAGCAATTTTCCTTAAGAGGCTCTCTATTTGCTTATGTACTTTGCTAGGAAATATACGATTGGCATGCTAATATATTGGCCATGGGTCAATGCTTTTATATGATATTGGGAGTAAAATTTAGGGGCTTAATCTCCACTATATAAGTGGTTCAAGCTCTTTAGCTTTTTTGTGGAACAGAGAAACATCATCAACAATCTTAAAGATCCTTTATGCATCTTTTGAATTTTCTATCTTAACCTAGTAGTGTGGGTTTAAAATAAGGAAACAAGAATGTGCATCAGCCCATTCATTTAGAAGATGATCATCTTTCCTCTCAATGTCTTGGTTGATCCTTATACCAATCTAGTCTTATGGCAAGATGTCAAAAACATCCTTTGCAAATGCAATAGTGTGCCATCAAGTGCTCCTCTTTAGGCTATTTTCCAAGTTGACACTTATCATCACAATGGATATATAGACTTGGATAGTGAGACACTTCCTTATCATTATGCCTAATACTTGTGCCATTAAAAACTCTATTATCGTGCATAGATTGATCTAAATTCTAATGATTTAGAGGTGAATGTTGATGAATATAGCCTAAGTTTACACATGGAGAATTTTATCTAGGGCTAGAAAGAAAAAGCAACCTTAGCTATAACAAAGCTTTATAAGGATAAAAAAAGTGGGACATCCCCCTTTATTCTCTTATTTACTACTACTATTAAGCAAAAGCATTCAATTATAAAGCATTTTATGTGTAAGTTTAAGCATTTCATGCATCAAGCATATCATTCATAAATATTATAAATGCAATTACTATTTTTAACACAATAAAAAAATAAAGGTACAATGAAGTGAACAACAAAGAGCTCATAATTTGCAAGATATACAATCCTAACTTGATTGCATATGAAAAGAGTAGAAGGCAAAGTCAAAGAATTAGTTAACCACATGGATGAGATTTAGGCCTCAATTAAAAAATTGAAAGAGCAAATGCAATAGATAACCTAGGCATTCGCTAAAGGAAAGATGGTCATGAGAGACATTGTAACTTAGGTGAGCTCTCCTGCCTTAGTTAGTAGACTATTTCATGTAATGCCAATATTAAGAGCTTTTCTAGCACCCTTCATTTATTCATAGTGTGCCATGCATCCTTCTTCAATGCAAATAGTAGCTTTGCAATCATTAAGCACTAAAATATATGCACCAAATGTCATTCTGACACCTCACTTTATTGATGTTACCCCTAAAGAATTAAAACCACTCCTAAGTTAAAAGACAAAAACACAAGAAGCATAGAGCATTCTATGATACAAAAGATCGATCTTTTACATGAGGAAGTTAGAGCCATTAAGGGGAATGAAACACATGCTCTCTTGATTGCATTAGATCTTTGTTTAGTTTAAAATGTAATCCTCTTGCTAAAATTCAAAGTTCTAGAATTTGAAAAGTATGATGGCATGAGATCACCTATAAATCACCTAAGCATGTACATAAAAAATATGGCAGCTACCTTTAAGTCTAGATACAAGTAATCTTTGACCTTGAACCCACCTAAATAGATCTTTAGGCTATGGAAAAGAAGCCTAAAGAATCTTTCAAGCAATATGCTTGACAATGACATAATTTAGCTTTCTAGGTCCAACACACTCTTAGAAAAATAATTGGTCTACACTTTCCTCAGCATATTGAAAGCTCTATACTATGATAAAATGATAGGAAGTGCATTACAAAGATTCATTAATTTGGTCATTATAGGAAAAAGAATCAATAATGCAACCTTAAAAGGCAGAAAACTAACCTTATACCGGTCCCTTATTTAAAGTTTCTCCCTTAGCCCATTCAAAATGAATTAGTTACTATTATAGCCTGAGAATAGTTAGAACCACCCTATTCTTATTAGTACAATGCCAACACCAAGTGCAAGTATCATGGTAGACAAATCAAACATTCAATTGACAATTATTGGGCTTTTCAATGTAAAGTCCAAGACCTGAGGGATGAAGGATGGATTGACTTTTTAAAACACAAAAAGAAGCTTGATTTTAACACTAGTCCTCTTCCCAATCACTAGGAAGTGAATCAAATTAAAGAATGCCTAGATGATGTTTACTAAGGATCAAATTCCAATACCCTTGAAGTCCATAGATGCTCACCTTCTTGACATCAAAGAAACCTAATACCACCAAAAGTATTTAACTCAATTGCTGTGACCCTATCCCTTTCTCTAACACTTTATTATGCCCATCAAAGTAGTAAAACAATTCAGTGGAACTATAGCTATTAGTTAAACTCTCACAATAAATCATGGACACTAAAGTTGGTTCTCATACCATTGTCTAACATTATGGAAATAAAGAATATCACTCAAAGTAGGAGATGGTAGATACCAAAGTACTTGGAAAAGCTCTAGTAAAAGAAAGAGAATGTCATTATAATCTCATATAATGTTAAAGAAATCCCTCCACAAAATGTTGAGAGAGTTAAGTCATCTACCAAATATAATCTTAAGCCCAAGGAAACTCCCGCTGATAAGGACAATGAGATGTTCCTTAAATACATAAAGTAGAGTGAGTACAACATAGTTATGTAGTTTAGTTAAACCCTACCCAAAATTTCAATCCTCTCTCTACTAATGAACTCTAAGTCTCTCAAAAGATCTTTATTACATATTCTCAACTAAACATATGTCACGTTGGACATTTCTTTAACCAAGTTTGACTACATCATTAACAACATTATGACAAGCAATTGCATTTCATTCATTGATAAAAGGGATTCTACTTGAAGGCCATAACCATATCAAAGTATTGCACATTTTAGTCCTTTGTCATGGTTGCAATATGTCCCATGTTGTCATTAATAATGGATCATCCTTAAATGTCATGCTAAGGACACATTGGAGAAGTTACCAATTGATATTGCTATCATGGCACCAAGTCATATGATTATCAGATCATTTGATGGTACAAATTACGAAGTCATAGGAATTGTTGAGCTCTTAATACAGGGGGGATTATGCATTTACAACTTGCCCTTTCAAGTCATAGATATTAAGACTAGCTATAGTTATCTGTTGGGTTGCCCATAGATCCATGCTGCAAGAGCCATTCCCTCTACCTTGCACTAAAAGGTGAAATTCACCATACATAATCAACTAATAGAAGTCTGAGCATAGTATGACTTGCTTACCTCTAGATCACTAAGAATGCCTTATGTTAAGATAGATGAAAGGTATTAGCATGTCCATTTTGATCTTTTGAAATTGCAAATGTGACTCCTTGGTTAGAGGAGTCATTCCTCCATATATCACCCCAGCCGTTGGAAGCATTGCTAAAAGTAGCTAAAATGATGATGAAGAAGACCACTATGTAGGGCATAATTGCTCTTATACAACCCAATGGACAATAAGACTGCTCTGGAATCAAAAAATGACCAAACTTAGGTGAAGCTGTCAAAGCATACTTAGAACATGAGGGAACCATGCTTGTGCATTCCCTAACTCACCATTTCAAAAGTGCAGGGTTCATTAATTTAACACACGATGAATGTGATTCATTGGCCAAAGCTACTATCAAATTGGTGCATTAAAGATCCACATGATTTCTAAAAAGGAGGAAGAAGAGTCTCCTTAAGTTTCACTAATTTAGCCATGCAACCCTAGCACCCCTTTGGTCAATTGGCAAGCTTACAAGATTCCCTAGTCACTTAAGTCTCTTGCAAAGTAATGTAGTTTAAAATTTTCATTGCTTATTGATACTCATAACATTCAAGGTTAACTATGTAATAAAATGGGTGGCATTTGTTATATGTTAGCAAGTAACATATGCTTATATCATTTGCACTCATAGTTCTAGCCTTATCATTTAAACTACCATCTTAGCATTTGTTTCTATATGCGTAAGCCATCATAACAACACCCATTCATTTTCTATAGCTTCTCATTTATTATTCATGATGTCTAAAGATAAGGTTGATAGTTTAGCTAGTGCTTGCCTTGAGGTAAAGTTTGAAAGTACCCTCGATGTGTCAGTCCAGGATGACCTAGAAAGCAAAGAAATCCCATCAAATCTCCAATGCCTAGACGAGAAGAAAGGCTGTCCATAGCTGAGAAAGAGCTAGTCAAGCTAATTAACCTAGACATTGCAGGAAGTCAACACCAGCATAAAACTTCCCTCAAAAAGTAGGCAAAGCATGATTTAGCTACTTAAAGAATGCATAGATGTATTTGCTTGGTCATACCAGCACTTGCTGGCTCGAATACTGATATAGTGATGCAGAAACGCCTTCTAAAACTAGAATGTAAACCCATATGGTAAAAGTTCAGAAAGATAAAACTTGATATCCTATAAAAAATCAAGGAAGAAGTTAAAAAGTAGTCGAATGTAGGCTTTCTTTAGGTAGTGGCTAATATTATACAAGTGCCAAAAAAAGATGGTAATGTCTATATGTGCATGGACTATAGGGAGTTGAATAAAGTAAGCCCCAAAGATAAATTTTCCTTACCACACATTGACATTGTGATGGACAACATGACTAGCCATTCAATGTTTTCCTTCATGGATGGGTTCTTAGACTATAATCAATTCAAGGTGGTGCTTGAAGACATGGAGAAAACAACATTTGTCACAATGTGGTGAACCTTCTGCTATAAGGTCATGCCATTTGGCCTTAAGAATGTAGGCACCACTTGCCAGTGGGTAATGGTCACCTTATTCTATGGAATGATGTGTGAAGAGATTGAGGTCTATATTGATGACATGATCATAAAATCTTGAGTAGGTGATGATCACTTAGTGGCCTTCAGAAAGTTGTTCAACTAGCTAAGGATGTTTTAACTCAAGCTTAATTTAGCTAAATGCAATTTTAGGGTAACTTTGGGCAAATTGCTTAGCTTCATTATTAGTCAAAGAGGTAGCAAAATTGATTCTAACAAAATTAAAGTCACAAAGAAAATGCACACACCTTTTACACCTACAAAGGTGCAAAAAATCCTAGGAAGGATTAATTCCATTACTAGATTTATATCCCAACAAACTGCAACATGTGAGCCTATATTTGAAATGTTGCGAAAAAGAAATCCAAGGCAATGGGATGATCAATATTAGGAAGCTTGCGATAAGATGAAGAATTATCTCTCCAATCCTTTAGTTTAAGTGCTATCAGTTTTATACAGACCACTTATATTGTATCTCATCATGTGGGCATGATGCATAGGTTATGTCTTGGGATAGCATGACGAAATAGGTAGAAAGGAAAGAGTAATCTACTATCTTAATAAGAAATTAACCAATCATAAAATGCAGTATTCATATTTAGAGAGAATCTATTGTACATTAGCATGAGTATTGTGCGCACTTTAGCAATATTTGTTGTATCATACAACTTGGCTTATTGTGAAAGACAATCCCCTCAAATACATCTTTGAAAGTTAGTATTGTCAGGACAGGTTTCTCACTATCAATTTCTCTTATTAGAATATGATATTCAATATGTTAGTCACAAATCTATCAAAAGTAGTGTGATAGTAGATTTCTTTGCTGATTAGGCCATTCTTAAGTAAGAGTCAATGCAGTTTGATTTTTTGAATGAAGACATCCTAGTTCCAAATCAAATTCAAGAAGATGATGAAAGGCAAATGTGGTTTAATAGGGTATCTAATGATTTGGGGCATGGAATAAGAGTAGTTTTTAAAAGACCCAAGGGTAAACAATGTCCAACTATAGCAAAATTGCAATTCGAATGCACCGACAATATGGTAGAAAACAAAATGTGTGTTTACTGTATGCCTTGGAAATGAACATTAAAAATCTCAAAGTATATAGTGACTCAATGTTGGTCATCTATCAAATACTAGGTAAGTGGGAAAGAGGAGACCATAAGCTTGTTCCCTACCATAAGTATACCAAGAAATTGATGTCACAATTCAATTAGATCACTTTCCACCATGTGCCTTGAAAAAACAATTAGATTTTTGATGCTTTGGTAACTTTGGTGACAATGAACAAAGTCCATCTTGAAGCCAATGCTATAGTGATCCATGTCAATATTCATCACAGTCCAACTCATTGCTTGCATATAGATAAGGAGGTGGATGACAAACCATGGTATCATGGCATAGAGCACTACCTTAAAGCCTAAGAATATCTTTAAGGTGTTAATGAAAATGATAAGAGAACCCTATAAAGGTTGGCAATGAATTTCTTCCTTAATGGAGACATTATTTATAAGAGTCACTGAGGCTCAGTCATATTGTGGTGCTTAAATGTGGTAGTCACATGAATAATTTGAAAAAAGTGCATGAGGGTTTGTGTGATTTGAATGCTAGTGGCCTTTCCATGGTCGGAAAGATTTGAAAGTATGATACTGCTAATCAACTACGAAATTAGATTGCTTCTGGCATGCACAAAAATGCCACAAATGTCAAATATATGCAAATAAAACACATGTAGCATTAGCCCCATTACATGTGGTGAAATCATCATGGCCTTTCTCTATGTAGGGAATGGATGTAATAGGTCTCATTACACCAAAAGCATCTAATGGATATCGATTCATCCTAGTGGTAATTGATTACTTTACAACCTAGGTCAAAGTAATATCTTATGCGAGCATCATCCATAAGGTGATCATTAAGTTCATCAAGAAAGACATCATATGTCATTATGATGTGCTAGAATGACTAATCATAGATAATACCATCAATCTAAACAACAAAATGATGACTAACCTTTGTAACTAGTATAAAATCAAGTATTACAACTTTGTTCCATACAAATTAAAATGAATGAGGCAATTATAGTGACAAATAAAAATTTTAAGGGGATTGTTAAAAAAATGATATTTATATACAAAGATTGGCATGAGATGTTGTTTACATTACATGTATACCACACCATTATGTGTACTTCCATAGGGGTAACCCTATATGCCTTGTTTTATGGGACTAAGGTAGTCTTACTAATAGAGGTTGAAATTTATTCCTTAAGGGTTTTGATGGAAGAAGAACTATAAAAGGTGGAATGGGTTAGAATAGGATATAAGAAACTAAATCTTATTGAAGAAAAGAGGTTGAATGCTATCTGCCATGAACAATTATAACAAAGTCGAATGAGCTAAGCATATCAAAAGAAAGTGTGCCCTAGATATTTTAGAGAAGGAGACTTGATCTTGAAATGAGTCCCATTAAATTATGGTGACCCAACCAAACTATGAAGGCATGTATGTTGTAAAAAAGGCATTCTTAGACAGGACATTAATTTTGACAAATATGGATGTCAAAGAC
Organism: Bruguiera parviflora; assembly: GCA_019804595.1. Lineage (NCBI taxonomy): Eukaryota > Viridiplantae > Streptophyta > Magnoliopsida > Malpighiales > Rhizophoraceae > Bruguiera > Bruguiera parviflora. The sequence goes on along the minus strand of CM034045.1, from coordinate 7,735,003 downwards.
AAGTCATGTTCCATTAATTTAGATGCAATTAGAAAGTATTTTGCCTTAGTATCAGTCAGGATGGAAATTGATTGATCATTGACTATCGACTAGAGGCAAGGGCATAGTGAATGAATAAAAAAGGATTAAAGACATGGTCAGATAATAGGGTTTGCATATAAAGGGCATCTAGATAATGCTAAAGAGATCCCTAGTAGGGCATTTAGACCAAGCTTGGGGCAAGCTATTAGTTACACTCTCAATCTCTATTAACCCTCACACCATTAATCTCAAAATCTTTAGCAACTTTATGTCCAAATATGTTACTCATTTTGATTACCACATATAAAGTAGTTATCCTATGAATAATAGCTTTTTTTTGAACCTTGACTCAAATGCTATTAATGTGATCATATTTATTTGGTTGACATGTGTCAAAGGGCATTTTAAAATTAAACATAACATAGATTACATTCTTTATTTGATACTCTTAGGGATACAAAGAATTTTTCCAATGTCATACGCAAAGCCTGTTGGCAACACCCACTAGTAGGGATGGATCAATGGTTCGAGATTCCTTATCAAACTAAAACAACGAGCTAGAAAGTCAAGTATACACCCATAGGAAAAACCTCAAGATTATATAAAAATCTTGGATATGGGCATATACTCCAATTGCACGACATAGGGAATGTTAGCATTTGTCTAGAGCAAGATGATTTCCTTGAAAGCAAACAAGCAGAAATATTCCATTACGATTCCAATCATTTTGGGTTTGGACAAGAAGTAACTCAAGAGATAGAAAGAAGATCCCCCTAGTTGGGAAAAAAGCAAAAAAACATGTGAAGTCTAAGAAAAATTCCACTTGCATAATGGCTTTAAGTAGCAAATGGAAATTGAAAAGAAGGCAAAGTAAAATCAAAAGGTGTGGTAGGAGTGAGCAATTCCAAAACAAGGAAAGAATATCAATTATGCTAGTGTATGCACATGTGAAAAATCATAACCAATGGAACTAGATCACAATAATAGTTTTAGACAAGCTTAAGTACGCTTTGCATCCACTACCCAAGCAAAATGGTGATGCAGTTATATTGAGTGAGTTAATACTACATGCCAACTTATGTATGAAATTTTAATTGTAAATGACATTTAAAAGCAATACTAGAAAATCTTAAGTATGCTTTATATCCACGACACAAGTTAAAGGGCAATGCAACCATCTTGAGCGAGTTCATACTACATGTCAATGTAATGTCTGAAATTTCAATTGTAAATGGAAGTTTGAAGTAATATTGGACAAGCTTAAGTATGCTTCACATCTGTGACTTGAGCAAAGGGTGATGCTATTATCTTAAGTGAGTTCAAACTAAATGTCAACTTAGGTGTAGAATTTTAACTATAAATGGTAATTAGCAACTTTATGTGCCCCTCGAACACTTCACTACTCCTATTAAAGTGCTAAGGTGATCTAATGGGAACACAATTGCTAGGTAGATTTTCAAAATTGCGTATTGAAACCAAAAGCAATACTTATAGCAACATTTGACATCACAAGAGTTAGGGGCATAAATCGAAGTGGAAGACATTACACTTCAAAGTACATGGAAAATCTTAAGCAAAAAAAAAGAAAAAGAAAGTTGATTTTGGATAGCGTTGACAAGATCCCTTTTTAGAATGCCATGGGGTGATAGTTGTCTACTAAGCAAGAGCTTGAGTCCAAGGAAATGGTTACTAATAAGGACATGGAGCAGTTTTTTAAGTACATTAAGCAAAGTGAGTATAGTGTACTTAAATAGTTGAGTCATACCATAGCTAAGATCTCAATCATATCTATGTTAATGAATTTTGAGCCTCATTACAGATTACTACTACATATCCTCAACAAGTATATGTTTCACTCAATCATTCTTTGGTCAACTTTAACCAAATCCTTAAAAATATAATGACGAGCAATTGCATCTCATTCTCAGATAAGGATATTATAATTAAGGGGAACCACCATACAAAAGCATTGAATAACTCAATCATTTGCTATGGTTACAATATGTCTTAAGTCCTTATTGATAATGGGTTGTCCTTGAATGTCATGCCTAAGGTTACTCTAGTCTAGTTACCAAGTAACATTGTCATTATGACACTAATTTATATGATTATTTAAGCATTTGATGACATAAAATAGGTCATAGAGACTATTAAACTTTTTATACAACTAGAAACATGTACTTTTAATGAGGCCTTCTAAGTCATGTATATTAAGACTACTTATAGTTACCTATTAATTCACCTTTAGATTAATTCCATGGGGGTTATTTGATACGAATTTCGTTTATATGTAAACGGAACCTAACACCAATGATGGTATAGGATCATTCTAACACAGTTTAAGGGATTTAGAGTTCTGACCTAATAATTATAAACAACTAAGAACCAGAACTATAAGATTCAGATGCCACTCCTAACAACAATAACATTGAAGAAGATAAGTCTAGTGAACTAACACACTCAAGTATGAAAGTTCAGAGTTAGTTCTCAAAGAACCAGAGAAAATAGCTTATATACTCATGAAAATGGGTCTACCTCCTCCAGCCACCCTTTTTGCCCTTTTTATATGCTAACCCCTAGAAACCCTAACTAATAAGCTGGGCTTAATAAAGAAATTTGTCCACCCTAACTAATAAGTTGGGCTTAATAAGGAAATTCGTCCAACCCACTAAATAATAATAAAAACCCATGGAAATAACCCACTTAAAGGCCCAATCATAGGCTCTTAAATCCAACTTCCTTCCCAAGGCCATGGTTTGCAAATTCCTCCATAGATGACACATTTATTAGCCCTGGCGAAGACTCCATCCTCCATAACTCGTACTTGGCAACTTCCTGATAGTAAATGTTGCACAACAAGTTGTTAAGAGCTTCCTTTATTTTCTTTGACCTTGCCTTTGTCATTGGTCCTCCAAGGTTTTGCAAAGTATCAACTCCCTTATTGATTTGAGTTGGTACAATATGGTTTCCATCATTCCTACTCTCCTCAAAATGATTTGTCCTCAAATCAGCACCTACGCCATTAAAGAGAAAAGGAGAAAGGTCAGAAACATTAAATGTTGCACTCACATTATACTCACCTGGCAAGTCAAATTTATATGCATTATCGTTGACTCTTGCCACCACTTAAAAAGGACCATTTCCCTTTGGTCGCAACTTTGATTTTCTTTGCTTAAAAAATCTATCCTTCCGCAAATGTACCCAAATCCAATCACTAGGTTCAAAAGTGATATGCCTGCGACCTTTGTTGGCTT
>CM034045.1:7669365-7731328 GCA_019804595.1 Bruguiera parviflora | reverse complement strand
GATACAAACTTAGCCAATATGATGTTACCAAAGGATACCTAAAGGATGAAGTAAGCAAACTTGTGCTTTCCTTAGCTCATTACTTTGAATGTAGGATTCATCAATCAAACCAATAATGAATGTGATGGGTTAGCCATAGTCACTTTTGAACTTGGTGTTTTAATGATCTAGATGATCTTAAAAGAAAAAGAGAGGGATTTCACTTAATTTCCATTGGTTTAACCTTGCAATCACAATGCTCCTATTAGCAGCTAGCAAGTATAAGAGATTATTTAGTCACTCGAGCCTCTTGCAAGGTATTGCAATCTAGTTCTCTAATTTGCTGATGCCTATAACATTTAGGGGTAGCTATGTAACAAAATGCATAATCTTTTGCTATATGTCAACTAGTAAAATGTGTTTATGGTGGTTGCACTTGTATTCCTAATTCTCTTGTTTCACTTATCATCTTAATAGTTACTTTTGTTTGCATAAGCTATTTTAAACAATGTTTGCTCATTTTAAGCCTCATTTATTATTCAAGATGTATAAAGATGAGACTAATAATCTAACTAGTGCTTGTCTTGAGATAAAATCAAAATGTACTCTCAATGTGTCAACCTAAATGACTATGAAGATGAAGAGATTCCATTAAACCTTTAATGCCTAGTCATGTGGGAGGAGAGGCAATCCATAGCTAAGAAAAAGCCAATTGAACTACTTAATTTTGACATTATAAAAAATTCATAAGAAGTCAAAATTAGCATAATACTCCCCTTAAAGAGTAGGTAGAGCATGATTTAATTGCTTTGAAGAATACATAAATGTGTTTGTTTAGTCATACTAAGGTATGCTAGGCTTAAGCAGCAATATAGTGGTGCACAAACTATCATTAAGACTAAAGTGTAAGCTTATATGACTAAAGTTCAAGAAAAGAAAACTTGAAATCTTACTAACAATTAAAGAAGAAGTCAAAGAGCAATTGAAAGTAAACTTTCTTCAAGTGGTAAATTACCTAGAATGGGTAGCCATTATTGTGCAAGTATCATAGAAGGATGACAAGGTATATATGTGTGTAGACTATAGGGACTTGAGTAGAGTAGGTCTTAAAGATGATTTCCCCCTACCATACATTAACATTCTTATGGATAATATTATTGGCCATTTAATGTTTTCATCCATGGAAGGGTTCTTAGGCTATAATCAAATCAAGATGACACTTGAAGACATAGAGAAAAATAACATTTATCATGATATGGGGCACCTTCTACTATAAGGTCATATGGTTTGGCCTTAAGTACACAAGCACTACTTATCAATTGGAAATGGTCACTCTATTCCATGTTATGATGTATAAAGTGATTGATGTCTATGTTGATGGCATAATTGCTAAGTCTCAAGTAGGCGAAGGTAACTTAGTAAGCTCAATCTAGCCAAGTACATTTTTGGGGCAACTTTGTGCAAATTACTAGGTTTGATTATAAGTTAAATGGGCATCAAAATTAATTTCAATAAAATTAAAACCCTACAAGAAATTCCTATACCTTTTACCCCAAAGGAAGTGTGAGGATTCCTTGAAAGGAATTATATTGCTAAGCTTATATCCTTTTTAACTGCAACATGCAAGCCTATATTTGGTATGCTTAAAAAAGGCAATCTAAGGCAATGGGATGATAAATGCCAAAAAGCCTTTAATACGATTAACCATTACCTTTCTAACCCTTCAAATTTAGTGCCATCAATCCCACACAAACCACTTATATTATATCTCACCATATGAGAGTGATGCATGGGTTGTGTTTTAGGACCACACGATGAAATTGGCAAAAGGAAAAGGGCAATCTACAATGCCAATAAGAGATTCATGGTCCATGAGATTTGATATTCAATTCTAGAGAGAATTTGTTGCACCTTGGCATGGAAAACACATTGACTTCAACAATATATGTTGTACCATAAAACTTGGCTTATTGCTAAAGGTCTTAAAATATATCATTGAAAAACCAATGTTGTCTATATGAATTGCCTGCTAGCAAGTTCTTTTGTGAAAATATGATATTCAATATGTTAATCATAAAATCATTAAAAGTAATGTAATAAATAACTTTCAAATAAACTGAGATATCCTTGATTATGAGCCTATGTAGTTTGATTTCTTAGATGAAGACACATTGGCCATAGATTAAAGACAAGATGATCAAGAGACAATAGATGAATGACATATGTGATTTGATGGGGCAGCCAATGTATTAGGGTGTGGAATTAAAGTGGCCTTAATTGCTCCCAAAAGTAGTCAATATTTGATCATAGCAAAGTTGCAATTTGATTCCACTAATAACATAGCTAAATAGGAAACATGCATTATAGGTTTATTATATGTCTTAGAGACAAAAGTTAAAAGTCTCAAGGCATACAATGACTTAGCATTGGTCATTTACCAATTATTAGATGAATGAGAAATAAGAAATCATAAGCTAGTTCCATGTCATCAGTACATTAAATAGTTGGTGAAGCAATTTGACTAGATCACCTTCAATCACATGCCTTGAGAAAACAATTAGGTTTCCGATGCTTTAGGGACTTTTGCATAAATGCATAATATAGATCCTAAAGCTAATGTTCCAGTGATTCGTGCCAATTTCCATTATACTCCCACTCATTGAATGTACATAGAAAGGAAAGCAGATGACAAGCCTTGGTATCATGATATAAAACATTACCTTAAAACATTACTCAGGAATATCCCAAGTGAGTAGTTGAAAATGACAAAAGAACTTTATAAAGGATGACCATGAATTTCTTCCTTAATGGAAACTTTCTCTATAAGCATAACTATGACTTAGTCTTATTATGGTATATAGATGCAATTGAGGTAAAAATTATCATAAAAGAAGTGCATGATGACTTATACAAGTCACATGCTAGTGGCCTTTCCATGATTAGAAAAATCCTAAGAACAAGATACTATTGGTCCATAATGGAATTGGAGTACTTGTGGCACACTTAAACATGTTATGAATGTCAAATACATATTGATAAAATACATTTAACCCTTGCCCTATTGTATGTTATGACATCCTTATGGCCATTCTCTATGTAGGGGGATGGATGTAATCAATCCCATCATACCAATAACATATAATGGGCACTAATTCATCATAGTGGCAATCAATTACTTCATAAAATAGGTTAAAGTAACATCTTATGCAAACAGTACTTGTAAAGTGATCATTAAGTTGATGAAAGAAAATAGCATATGTTAGTATGACATGCCAATATAGCTAATTACAAGCAATGTTACCAACTTGAACAATAAAATGATGACAAACTTCTATAACCAATTTAAATTTAAGTGCCATAATTTTATCTTATATAAACTAAAGATAAATGTGGTAGTTGAAGCAATTAATAAAAATCTTAAGTGAATCATTAGAAAAATGATGGTTATATATGAGATGCCATTTACATTGCATGCTTATTGCACAACAACCCATTTACCTTAGCATGGAAACTAGATAATTTTTATTATATAAAGTGTTCAATTACAATTAAATCCCAATTACAAGCATAGTACACAAAGCCTAATGTATTATAAACTAAGAAAATGGAGTATCGACTCCCATTAGGCCCTCATATAAAGCCCAATATAAGAAATAAAAGGCATCCAATCTTTAGGCTTAGATGATGACCTAGGGAGGTTGCTTTTACTAGGTAATATTTGTTAGGGCTAGATGCATCACCAAGTCTTTAAGGAGGCCTAACTTTTCTTAGCCCGTATTGGGAGAAGGGGTGTAGTTTCTATTTTTATGAAGGCTTATAACCTGATACTTTTTTTTTTTTAGTACAAACCCATAACATAAAAAAAGCCCAAAAAGCCATTACATCAAATGCATATTTAAGTATGAAGGGTAGCTATTCTTGAGGACTTCTCAAAAGGACCAATATCTTACATCTTGCATAGGAGAAGATGAGTGAGCCTAATGACTTAAAAAGCAGCACATACACGATAGCAGCAAAGGAAATAAGGCTTAACTTCTTCAAATATACTCCACAATAAAAGTATAGGAGAACTAAGGGATCTAGCCAAAGTTTCAACAAGCCTAATAGGGAGACCAACAAGCAAACACCTAGTCAAAAAAACCCACAAAGTGAGTTCATTGTTGGCAACAATGCTTGAAGTACAATTTTAACAATGAAAAGATCTAGCAAATTTAATCAACCAATGAAATGGGGTAAATTAACCTATAAGAGGAAGGACCTTAGTAGCATCAAAAAAGAAAGAGGGGAAGAGAATGATGAATGACCCTAGTAGGAAAAAACAAAGCAATAAACACAGAAATAGAAACAAAGCAGTAAATGAGAAATAAGAAAACTAGAAAAAGGCTTCCAAAGTGACTTTTAAATAGATAGCTTAAGTTTCCTTCCAGTTGTTTAGTAAGAGAGAGAAAAAGCAATTGTAAGCACATTTTGCTTAGACTAGAAGTGGAAAGTATCATAGTCAAGCCACATATGCACTCAAGAAAGTAATATACAAGTCATCATAGTATTTATTTACCACTTAAATGAAATAATCTAAACTTATAAGGAAGATTAGTCCGAACCATACAAGTTCTTCCTTTGTACTATTTACGACCATCCTATTATTTCATCACTCAATGACATAAAGGATGTTTTTTCAAATAAGTATGGAGTGCATTATCTATTGCCTTTTCCAATAAATCTAAGATAATAAATGGGACTCATCTATTTCAAGCTAGCAAAATACTCCATAAGCAAGTAACCAATAACAAAAAACTTTAAGGGAGAATATAAGACACTTATTTAAATCTTTAGCTATTCATCAATTGGTCTAGCATTTCCACTCCTTTCCTTTCGTGTCCTTCTTCCATCTCTTTGTAATCAAAAAACACAAATGATTAGCTTTCTCTTCCTTTTATATTGATACTAAGTTTGTTATCATGCTTTGTTGTTAAAAGTGAATAAACTAGGCTTTAATATGTCTATTAACCTTTTTTTGAATTCTTTGGTGATTGACATCAGAATCAGTTCAATTGGGAAACATAATTATTGTTATTGATAAGTAAAAGAAAGTTAAAGACAATATCTACTATCCCAGGTATACTAATAATCCCAAGTTTCCCATGTACACTTACTATAAGTACCTTAATAATGTAAGAAAAATGATTTGCCTTACTAACTAAAAGAGGGAATTTGGATAATGGCGGGAAATGCCTTTCATAAAATAGAATGAGGCAATTTACATCTTTAACCAATAAAAGTACAAATCAAAATTCACTTCTATTTGGTAAACACTTAGGTGGAGACACCATGTACAGGCTCCTATGTAAAAATGGTAACAACTTCTCCTTGAAGCCCCGCCATTCTTATATTTTTCTCTTCTTGTAACTATTGAGGATTGATCATAGTAAGACCACTCCTTTGTGTAGGCTTGTTGTGCACAACTCTCTTTGGCCTTCTGGCTACATGACATAAATGAACAAGAAATAAAACAATGTCATATCATTCTTAACAACTTTAAATTAAGCTCACTATTGAAATCTTCATAACTTACATGTCTTTGAGTTTTGGGTATAAGAGCAAGGACATTTTGATAGGTCTTTTGTTATGCCTAGGTTAATGACATTTTTTACATGCCATGGTGGCCCCTCTTTACTTATAGGTAGTGGTGGATCAATTGGGCCTTCACAACTTATGGGCTAAAAGGGTTGACCTTGAATTGGATTCATTATCTCTGAGTATGTACTCATGTTCTTTTGCTTGGTATACCAAGGATTGAGATAATTAACAGGCACCCCTCCTCTATTCAAATTTATAAAAATGGTATGGTAGTAGGGTATTCTAGTTGTATCCCATTCCATCCATGAATAAGTCCTTTTTTCCAAATCCATAACATATTTTTCACCCCTATGCATAACATATTTTTCATCTTACATTTTATGCAAGTCCATCTTTCATTTACTATGCACATCTCTATTGTTCCTAACTCTAGTCAAAACAAAGTGTCTAATCCTCTTAAGCATGGATATAATACACTTTGTTCTAGTACTTATAGTAAGTTAATATAATGATTTAAGACAAGAACTAAATAGATACAATTCATTTTTTATGGGATAGAGAAGGACAACTTTACTTACAAGATGCTTGTTAGATATGACTACCCCTCCATTTCTATGCATCATGTGAATGTCATCCTTCAATAAATTAACAAACCAAGTCCAAGTTTGTGTACTTTCACTCTTGATCACAACCCATACTACTAGAGACATTTGGTTGTTCACATCTTTAGCTACTGTAATGCATAATCCTTGATACAAACTCCATTTATATGTAAACAAAACCCAACACCAATGTTGGTATAAGATTGTCTAACAAAGGTTAAGGGATTTGGGGTTCTGACCCAATGATTATAAACAACCAAAAACCAGAACTATAAGATTTAGATGTCACTCCTAACAACAACAACATTGAAGAAGATAAGTCTAGCGAACCAACACACGCAAGTATGAAAGTTCAGAATTAGTTCTCAAAGAACTAGAGAAAATAACTCATACATTGATGAAAATGGGTTTGCCTCCTCCAACCACCCTTTTTTCCCTTTTTATATGCTAACTCTTAGAAACCCTAACTAATAAGCTGGGCTTAATAAAATAATTTGTACCCTAACTAATAAGTTAGGCTTAATAAGGAAATTCGTCCAACCCCATTAAATAATAATAAAAACCCATGGAAATAACCCACTTAAAGGCCCAATCATGGGCTCTCAAATCCAACTTCCTTCCCAAGGCCATGGTCCACAAATTCCTCCACAGATGACACAGTCACAAGCCCTGGTAAAGACTCCATCTTCCTTAACTCATACTTGGCAACTTCTTGATAGTAAATTTCGCACAACAAGTTGTTGAGAGCTTCCTTTATTTTCTTTAACCTTGCCTTTATCATTGGTCCTCCAAGATTTTGCAAAGCATCAACTCCCTTGTTGATTTGAGTTGGTACAATATGATTTCCATCAATTTTGGTCACTTTATCATCATCAGATTCCTCCCCACTCAGTAACCAATTATTAGGTTCAAAAACACAAAACTTATCTGCGTCCATTCTGCCTATTTAGGCTTTCTATAGGGTCACTAGTTTATTTATTAGTTCTTAAGTGTGTTGCATAATTTCTTGGAATGTAAGGAATGGTTTCAATGTTCATTGCATAAAAAGTCAAGTCTGTCAATTAATTCCTTCAGAATAAGGGTGCCTAACCTTTATGTTAAGGAATCATTAACACAAAATGATCTTGCAATTAACATACATGTCTACACAAAACATTAATTTTGTTATGACATACATGTAAATACACCGTGAATAGTTTGAATCCATTAAGCTCCATCAAACAAAAGAGTGTCATTCATCTTGATTAGCTTTTCTTACATGGATAAAATAATTCATTGCTTGAAAAATGAGGTCTACAACTCATTTTTAACTAATAAAGCTTCTCCTTTCATTCTAGGAAGTCGTTTGCACTAAAAAATCTTGAAGCTAACTTAAATGCCTACCTTTATAACAAACTTCAATGTGACATGCACATTATTATGTATTGGGTAATTTGATTAGATTGAAGTCCTTTTAATAAAGATGTTATTACTCTTAATTAGCTTTCTTTACTTTGAGTGAACCATTCATTGCATGAGCCATCAAACCACATCTTGATTACATGAAAATAGTACATCTCTTTTGATAGTCAAAGTCCATTGAAGTCCATCAAATAAAGAAATTATTACTCTTGATTAGCCTACTTTTCATGGACAGAATTGTTTTATTCTTTAAATTTGAGATCATCAGTTGATTTTATTGCAATAAGGCTTCTCTTATCATTACAAGGAATCAAAACACAAAAATATCAGGCAATTAACATCCATGTCTAAATCCATTGAACCCTATCAAACAAAGTTGTCATTTATCTTGATTAGTTTTTCTTATATGGATAGAATGCTTTATTGCCTTATAGATGAGACAAACACTTCCTTTCTACCTAATAAGGCTTATCTTTTCATTCCAAAGAGTAATTTGCATTAAAGAATTGTGAAGTCAACTTAAATGTGTACACCTATCACAAATTTCATTGCAAAATGCACTTTACGCCTTAGGCCAATAAAGAAGTTATAACTCTTGTTTAGTTTTCTTTGCCACGAGTGAATAGTTTAATACTTGAAAAATGAAGCTATTTGTTGATTGTTTGACAATAGGACTTGTCCTCCAAGTAGTCTACATCCATTGCAGTCCATTAAATAAAGGAGTTATTATTCTTGATTAGCTTTTTTTAGCAGTATCAAAGCATTCATTACTTGAAAGTTTAATCCTTTAATTGATTCTATTGCAATCAAACTTCTCATTTCATTGCAAGGAATCATTCACTCAAAGGGATCATCCCTTTAACATCCATGTTTACACTAAATAAGAATTTTGTTGCTACATAGACATCAATACACCTTAAATATACTAAATCCATTAATTTCCTTGAAAGGAGTCATTAATGTGTATTAGCTTTCTTACATGGATTGAATGGTTGACTGCCTAAAAGGTGAGAGTGGAATCCATTGAATTCCTATTAATAAATCATGAAATTAACTTAAATGTCTATGTTATGGTCTAGTCTTTCAAGTAATGGAATGCAATGGATTTGGACTAACAAAGGTGTATTTATGTGCATGTGATAGCGAAATTAATTTTTGGTGTGTACAAATGTTAATTTGATGATCATATGGTGTGAAAGATTCCTTGTAACAAAAGGAGAAGCCTTATTGCCAAGGAATTAGGTGATTATTGTAAGTTTTAAGCTTTGAATGAGTCTTTCCTAGTAAATAAAGCTAATTAAGAGTAATAGCTCTTTTATTCGTTGGACTTTAAAGGAATCAAACTACTTACAAGTAATCAATAGACAGTAACTCAAAGGGTGTATTTTTTAACCCAAAATGCATTACATTATATTCATAATGTCCATATAGAACTGTGAATGTTGCTTTTTATTTATCTTTTTTATAAAGATGAATTTGCTAATAACCAAATTTCATATCAAATTTTGAAAATATTTAGTCTTCATGAGGCCTATCAAGTAAATCTTTCTTATTGAGTATAAGATACCTAACCTTAAAAGCAAAGAAAATAATATATTTCTAAGATATAAAAACTCTCATATTTTCTAACAAACTTTTATTTTAGAATAAACTCTTACTTTATAATAAATTCCTACTTAGGAGTGGATTTTATTATTTAACCCTAACCCATTAAGTACTCCAATCATATTAATGAAGTCTTGGTCCTATTTTAAGTTTGAATTCACATCATTTATTACCTAGTTGGCTTGAATATCCTCAATCAACCCATTGAGTGCTTCTTTCATCTTTTTAGATCTGGAACATGTCATTAGCCCTTTTCAAATGCTTTGAAGTATGGTGTCCATATCCTTCTTTATACCTTTAGTTTGTGCTCCTTTAAACATTAAATCTAGGTTTATACCTTAAATTCATATCCCTTTGAACATTAGGTTAAAGTTTTCTTTTGTTAAACTTGATTTAACTTTCTCAGGGTTTTGAATTCCTTGTCTTGGTTGTGATTTTCATTGTGCTCATTACAGTTCACAATAGAAGGTTGAAAAACAATGATGAAGTGCCATTTAAAAGCATATTTTCCCACAAAGGCCAAACAAAAGGGCAGTCCTTTAAGTGAGTAAAATGTCTTCTGGTGCGCCATTGCGCCTAGCAAAAGTAGGATTTCACAAAAGCTCCATGTACAACATTCTGTGTTAGTAAATATTCTCCCTTTAAGGATTAACCATAAAAAGGTTTTAAATTTTTTAGGAATCTTAAGCTTCCAAATCCAACTACAATCTTGAATAGTTTGCCAAAGACTAGTTCCATGAGATAACTACTTAATCCCTCTTTAGCCAAATATACACCCATAGGACTCAACATCCTCTTCACCATACCACACCCCAGAGAGTACCTAAGAAGTGGAACAGCGAAAAACATTTGCTGCACCTCTGGTGTAATAGGTGTATTTAAGTTTTCCAACTTCTATGTACCCCTTTCATAACTGAGCTCACTGTTATATTTTCATCACTTATGTGTACACAAAGAACCATTTTGTCAAGAGAGGATGTAGAAGCCCAACGATTATGCCAAAAAGAAATCCATTCTCCCGTGTCAACCCAAAACCCAAATCTCTCCTCTGATACTTCAAAGCTTTTCAAAATAAACTGACATGTGAAAGATGTTGTTAATGGAATGGGAGGCTTATAGTCAAGAATCTTAAATATTTGCCGCAAATAACCGAAGTCCATAATTTATCATTTGCCGACAGCAGCTACCAATTTGGTTTACCTAGCATGGCAATATTGCTAAGCCTTGCTTGTCCAAGACCCAAACCACCTTCCACATTAGGCCGAGTGACCACTTCCAAATTCACTAAGTGAAAAACTCATTTGTCAAAATAAATCAATGTGTAATTCTATCAAGTTCATCACATATAGAATTCAGAAGCCACATCATCTACATGGTATAAATCGGTATAAAAGAAAGATAGCTTTGGCCAAAGTGGCTTGTCGTGCCATATTTAGAAGCTTAGACTTCCAAGCAAATAGTCTTTACTAGACTTTATCAATTACATAGTCGTATGTAGTCTTCAAAGGTCTACCATGAATTAGAGGAGCCCCAAGGCATTTCCCCAAATCATTTATGAAAGCTCTCAACTGCTTGATTTTGAGAAGCATGTTCTTAGAGACACTAGGAGATATAATGGCCTTAGACTTTTGCATATTTACTTTTAAGGCCCGAAAACAAGTAGAGCTCATTCAATGTATCCCAAAAGACCCTATCTTGATCAATTGTAGCTTTGGAAAGTAAGAGAGGACACCAACTACAAACAACAAGTGTTAAAGCAATGGACCATTAAGAGAGCACTTGAGTTGCTTCCAAATCCACTATTAACCTTCCTCTGGATAAGAAAAGAAAATTCTGCAGGAACAAAAAGATATGGAGATAATAACAAGTCTGCTTACATAAGACCCCAAAGTGGCTTCATACTAGATAGCCATCAGCTACTCCATAACATAAGATCATGATGGACTCGAGACACAAAATAGATCAATCTAACAATTATTTTTGGAAAGCTGAATTGCCGCAAAGCATTCTCCTAAAATTTCCAATTTGCCTTGTCATATACCTTCTACAAATCAAGTTTATAGGCAATAATTCCCTTCTTATTGGACATGTGCTGGATTAAATTCATCATGTCCTGACCAATGATAATTTTTCTAGAAGTGCTACTACCAGGAATGAAATTGGCTTGGAGTGGACTTATAAGTTCATCAAGAAAAGGTCTTAGTCAATTAACTAGAACCTTCATAATCAACATAAAGACAAAATTGCATAAGCTTATTGGACGAAATTTAGAGATTTGATCAACATTAGCATCCCTAGGAATATGGCAAAGGAGCATCTGAGCAAGTGGCAAAAAAAAGGAGCCAATCAAAAAAGAAGCCTATATAAGATCAACAACATCATCTCTAATAATATTCCAATAGGTTTTAAAGAAAATCATTTTGAACCCATCCATCCAAGGGCCTTAAAAGAATTTAGACTTCAATGCCACATAAACCTCTTCTTTTGAAACATATGCTGCAAGTTTCCTGTATAACATACTAGATAGTTTAAAGTGATCTTTGAGAAGTGAAATATTAGTTATGTCCTCATTAAAGCAAAATAAATTTTTGAAATGATTTACTTCCCCTTTTAGTTCTTTAAGGAACTAACAAGCTAAATCAAGAAGATTAATCTTGATGAGATCCATGAAGAAAGTGATGTATGGAGGGCTTTAAGGATCTATCAAGCATTTAAGAAGGGCCAATGACATGTTTTAGAGTTGAAAAGATGAACAAAGCACTAAATGAGCTAATTTGGGATATTTGAGCCAACCAAGTAACAATTGGCATGAATTCAAACTTAAACAGGACCAAGGCTTTATTAATATCATTAGAGTATTTAATGGACCAGTGTTAAGTAATAAAATTTACTCGTAAGTTGGAGTTTGTTATAAAATATGAGTGTTCTTAACTTAGAAGCATATCATTGTCTCTACTTTTAGAGTTAGGATTGTTACTTGGTCGTTGAAAATGGGACTATAAAATTGTATTATCCTAAACCAACTTGGTTGACCTCTTATTAAAGGAACAACTTAAATATAATTATATTTAGTATGATGGTAGCAGTATAGTAGAATAAAATCTAGATGGAATATCCAAACATCATATTCTTATTCTACTCCATTATATAATGATGTTTTGGTTCTTTGACTATAGTGTTATCACGAGCCAAATGCAATCTAATGACACATTCTAGAGCTAAAAAGATAAAAGAAGCACTTAACGGGCTAAGAATATTCAGACCAACCAAGTAACAAATGTCATGAATTCAAGTTTGAAAGAGACCAAGGCATTATTAATATGATTGGACTGCTAAATAAGTTAGGGTCAAGTAAAAACATTTATTCATAATTAAGAGTTTATTGTAAAGTAGGAGTTTGTTTTAAAATAGGAGTGTTCATATATTTTAAAAGTATATCATTGTCTTTACCTTTAGAGTTTTATGATTATTACTTTATTCTATATGTAGGCTTGACTTCATTGTTAAAAGATATAGATCATTGGTGAAAGAAAAGTAAGAATCTTTTCTTTTAGTTTTTCATTGAACTTTGTGAACTCATCAAGATTATTGTCTTATGGCATTCCAACCTAACCTATCACTCCTAAATCCCTTCTTTCTAGAGTGCGGTGTCCATATCTCTCTTTATACCTTTAGTTTGTATTCCTTTGAGCATTGGGTCTAGGTTTATACTTAAGGTTCATGTCCCTTTGAACATTAGGTCAAGGTTTTACTTTTGTTAAAATTGATTTAACTTTCTTGGGGTTTTGATGTTCAGACATTCCATTAAAATTCCATTTTATTATACTATTATCATCATATTGAAAATAATTATATTTAGGTTGTTCCTTTAATATGAGGTCAATTAGAGTTGATCTATGAAAAATACAATTCTATAGTTCCATTTATAATGAAGTGCCTAAGGAATTGAATGTTCAAATGTTTCTTCAATAACCTTTAGGAAAAAGTTCAAATGTTTGAAATGTTTTTCAATCGTATTAAAAAATACTGTGTTATTTAAAAAATAAGTTAAAGTCCTATCATGTAGGAGTTATTGACTACTTTAATTATACTTATAGAGAATTAGCTACTGAGGTAATAGCTAAATGGATCCCTTTTTTGCATATTTTAAAGGAATTTCTTTAGTTCTTACAATTATGGTATTCATAATGTTACAATGAATCTTATAAATATGGATTAATTTTTTTGAAGAATCATATCAAATCCTTTAATCTTAATGACTAGATTCCTCTGTTGCAAATATCTGCTTGTGATAACTTGTATCTTATGACAAGTTTATTTTTATCTATAGTGTTTAACACTTTGATTGTTTTTGAAAAATATTTTGGAAGTATTATCTATTCATATCAGGGTAGTTAAGAAAATTAAGATTAGTGCAAAAAAAACTATCATCTTTAACTCTTTGCATCATGTTGCTTTAAGATATTTGAAACAAATTTGGTTGATTTTGAAAAGTAGTTTAAAGGTTCTATCTCTTCATTAATACAATTCATATGAAGGTAGTTGAGAAAATTAAAATTAGAACAAAAGAACTGTCATGTTTAACCTTTTTGCATCCTAATGCTTTTAAGATAGTTAAAATAAATACAACAAATAGAAATAGAAAAATTTCTTTACAAGCTCGAAAACTTGTAGTTAAATTAGAAATAGAAAAAAAAGAGTTTTATTTAAACCCTTCCCTTTAGAAGAAATAAATTATAAAATATCAAGTAAAAATCCTAAACAAACAGAATTGGTAGATGAGATAGTTAAAAGATTAAAAAACCTTCATCCAAAGGAACAAGAAGCCTTTGTATTAAAAAAGGAGGAACTAATTAAAGAGGAAAAAGAAGAGGTTAAAGAATATATATATCAAATTTAGGAAATGTATTTTTTCTTTTAATAGTCTTATATCTCCTTGTAGTAATGGGTAGATACAAATTTAAATCTAATAAACCATCCATTTATCTTGGAGTAAATCCCTTGATCATTAATTTCTTTTATATGAGAAAATATAAATAGGAAATGATCATTAACTTAACTTTTGTTTCTCACTAGATTTTATCTTAAAGATGATATATATCCTTCTACAAGTATAGGGGATTGTCTATGTTATCAATGAATTTTGCATGAAATAGGTTTGGCTATTATTGGATAGCTTAAAACCTATTGATATCTTTATTTATCAAAAAAAAAAAAACTAAAACTTAAATCTTTTTTGTTATAAAAATAAAATAAGGAGTTCAACTTGTTGACAGTGTTAATAAACTAATATATACAATTACCAACTATTTTATTGGAACAACTACTTTATTAATAGACCTGTAATAGGTTATACTCATTAACTAATCTTGGGATGCCTCTTTCTAGTTTTGTAGTATTTTCAACATAAAATGCTAGGCAATTCCAAGGATTGCTACTTTTTCTAATAAGTCCCTTTTTAAGAGATCGTTTCTCTCATTTATGTATATTTCTAAATGCCTTGGCCTCAAGCTTGATTTCATTACAAAATTTAACTCCTTTAGCAACTAATTCTCCATGAAAATAACTAAAGTAGTCAATAACTCTTGCTTGATAGGATTTTAACCTATTTTTCACTCTTTCTACAAATAGGGTAGGCGACCTAGTAAAAATTTTTTCTTTTCAGAAAATACTTTATCTATCTTCTTTTATAAAAATTTTAAAGAAGAGTACATCTTTATACCACTTAAAATAAGATAAGTTCGAGTATCTCAAGTTAATGAGTTACTCATATTTTTTGTCTATTAATTTGTTATACCAATAAAATGGTTGGTAATTGTATATATCAGTGTCCTTCTCTTTTTGCTCTTTAATCTATTATCCTTTCCTAGTACAAAGGCTTTATTTTCCTTCAAACTAAGATTTTTTAACCTTCTAATTATCTCATCTACAATTCTATTTGTTCAAAATTTTTACCTAACATTATATAACATATTAAGTATAACTATATTAATTAATAACTCTTGCATGATATGGTTTTAATTTATTTCTTACTTTTTCTGTGAGTAGGGTAAGTAACCTAATGAGAAATTTGTCTTCCTAGAAAATACTCTAACTATTTTCTCTTGTAAAAATCTTAGAGAAGAATAGATCTTTGTACCACCTAAAATGAGGGTTTAAGGAGAATATAAGTATGGGGGAAGCCTTTATGAATATCTTACTTGTGTTAGCTATAATAGCACGTTAGAAGACATTTTACTCTTTAGGGGGACTACCCTTTTTTTTAGCCTTAATGGGAAAATATACTTTCAAATGGCACCTTTTTTTCACCAATGATCAATATCTTTTAACAATGAAATCTAACCTATTTATATGTTAAAGTAACAGCTTTAAAACCTTAAAAGTAAAGACAATGATATACTCATAAAATATATGAACACTTTTATTTTAAAACAAACTCCTACTTAGGAGTGGATTTTATTACTTAACGTTATCCCATTAAGCACTCTAATCATATTAATGAAGTCTTGCTCCTCTTTTAAGTTTAAATTCACACCATTTGTTACTTGGTTAGCTAGAATATCCTCAATCAACATATGAAGTGCTTTTTTCATCTTTTTAACTCTAGAACATGAAAGTTTTTCAACGCTGGCATCATATCAAATCCTTTAGTCTTAATGTCTAGATATAAAACATGCATCAAATTTAAATCTAATAAAGTTAGGATAAAGTTCAGAAAACAAGAAAACCATATATGTTCATCACTTAGACTTGATTCAATTACTCCTAATAAAGAGTCACAAAACCAATTCTATCATTTATCTCTTAGATAGATAAGAGCTGAGTGATTTAAACCCTAACTAG
This sequence comes from Bruguiera parviflora, assembly GCA_019804595.1. NCBI lineage: Eukaryota > Viridiplantae > Streptophyta > Magnoliopsida > Malpighiales > Rhizophoraceae > Bruguiera > Bruguiera parviflora. The sequence continues at coordinate 7,715,321 of CM034045.1, read as the reverse complement.
TAATAGGTTTTAGTGAGTTTTGCATAGTGTCATATTGACGTGTCTTTGGCTACTTTTGGCTCAACCTGCTTGCATTTCTTGCTTTGGTTAGAGTAATGAGGCCATCAAGTCTAATAAACTTTCTTTAGATACCAACTCCATTAAAGTCTTATGATTCTTCTTACTCACTTTTTGATAAGAAAATGTGCATTAAAGATTGCTTAAAGTCCTCATCCAGAGATAACTTTTCAATTTTTTGCTTTATTTTACACTTATTTGAGTGCCTTATTTTTTTGCATTTATAACAAACCATTGTTTTTCATTAATAACTATTTCTTTTTTTCTATTTCTATTTAGACTATTACTTCTAAAAAGCTAGTTGAGTCTTAACCTATCCATAATTCATAGTATCATTTTCAATTTGTTTGCATTTATAATAGACAATTGTCTTTTTTCGTTTCTTCTACGGAATAGGCTTTTTCTTTTCTTTTGATATTTCCTTTGAATAAAATGATTTTTTTTTTTTTAGTCATGATTCTATAACCCTTCCTTTTGCATCTTTTAAGACAATTCATGAGTGGATAATATATTTGTTTGCATAAATCTCCTAGGACATTTTTACCTAGTATCTTTTTATTTTGTAACTACCTATGCAGTTTTATTTCCTTATAGAGTTTAAAATTTTCTACAACAATCCCTATAATTAGTTCTCTATATATATAAATAGAGTAATCAATAACTCCAACATGGTAGGTCTTTAACTTATTTTTAACTCTTTTTGCAAATAAGATAGGTAACCCTAATAAAAATATTTCTTTTTAGAAAATACTCTAACTATCATCTTAGTACAAACCTTAGAGAAACAAACATCTTTGTACTACTTAAAATGAGATAAGTCTAGGTATTTCAAATTAATGAGTTACTTATAAGTCTTATCAATTAATAAAGTGGTGGTACTAATGAAATGATTGGTAATTATATAAATTACTATATTAATACTATTAGTAAGTTGTATTCCTTACTCTATTTTAATGGTAGAAAATATTTGAGATTTAGTATCTTTTGTTAAATAGAAACCCCACTAGCTTTTAAGCTATCTAGTAAACCCATTAGTTATAAATTTAGCTATTTAGGGGTCAAAATCACCATTAAACTTTGTAGTGATGGCAAACATCATGATATAATGGAATAAGATAAGAATCTAATGTTAAAACATTCCATTTAAATGTCATCCTATGATGCTATCACCATCATATTGTACATAATTTTACTCAAGTTGTTCCTCTAATAAGATGACAAAGACTTAATAAAACAAAGGCAACACCATCCCATTACTTTAATGGATTTCTTCCCATAATACTTTTTTGTTGTAGTGCAAACTATCTCCATTAATAGGGTACCAATAGTAGAGGTGAACTAAGGAGTAAAATGCAATAATAATGGGCTAGTAATAAAGGAGGTATCAAAAGGTCTTTAAAGTCTCCTAGCTCACCCTTACTACACTTAGTGTTGCAATCTTCCAAAAGCTTGCAAAATAAAGTCAACATTGCCCTTTATATCTCTACAAAATCTCCTTTTAAATGAACCTAGTTAGTGGATAACCAAATAAATCAAATATGTGCCACATGATACTTTGTCATTGCATTCTTAGATAAGGATCTTGGTTAGGTTCCAAACCATATACTAGACCATTATTCATGTTAGGATATGTGAAGGAGCAAAGATTGGCCATATCCCCATTGATGATGGCTCAATAGTATTAATGAATTGTAGAAGAGTTGTTTAATTATTCATAGCATTAACCATGGAGAACCATAAGAAATTGACATTATTTCTCTCAACTTAACTATTAGTGAACTTACCTCCAACAAGAGTCCTTGAACTTACCTACATGAGCTACAAAGTTTACAAGAAAGATTGGCCTATATTTGATGTTTCATCTCCAATCTAGTTGAGGAGATCCATATAGGAGTCAATGCATAAAGGGCTTTTAAGGATCTATTGAGCATTCATGAAAGGCCAATGACACATTTAAGTGCTAAAAAGATTAAAGTCCTAAATAAGTTAATTGAGGATATTTGATTTAACCAAGTAACAAATGGGGTAAATTCAAACTTGAAAGAGGACTAAGGTTTCATTAATAAGGTTAGAGTGCACAATAAGTTAAGGTTAAGTGATAAAATCTACTACTAAGTAGGAGTTTGTTATAAAATAAGAGTGTTTTTGTACTTTACAAGTATATCATTGTCACTACTTTTAGGGTTTTAGGGTTGTTATTATAGTTTATAAATAGGTTTGATTTTATTGTTAAAACATATAGATCATTAGTGAAAAAAATTGAAAATTTAATGTTCTAGTTCATTATTGAACTTTGTGAACTTATCAAGATTATTGTCTTATGGCATTCCAACCCAACTTACCACTCCCATATCCTTTGTTTCTAAAGTTTGGCATCCATATCCTTCTTTATACCTTTAGTTCGTGTTCCTTTAAATATTGGTTCAACGTTTTACTTTTGTTAAACCTAATTTAATTTTCTTGGGGTTTTGAATTCCTTATTTTGCTTATGAGTTTCATTATGCTTTTTGGGGTTCACATCACTGGTAGGGCAATGTCAACCTTTTATTGGGTTGATGAAGAAAGATTTCAGCTTTCAATAAAAGGAAGCATGCAAGAAGGCTTTTAAAAGCATAAAGAAGTATCGTTCAAACTCACTAGTCTTAGGTTCTCCAATTCAAGGAAAGATAATCATCCTCTACATTGCAGTGCAAGAGGAGTCTTTGGGAGCTTTACTTGGACAACAAAATAATTAGGAAAGGAGGTACCTATATACTACTTAAGCAAAACATTTAATCATTTGGAGTTAAATTACTTTCCCATTAGGAAGACGTGTCTAGCACTCTTCTTTATTGTTCACAAGTTAAAGCACTACATGCATGTTCACATGGTTTGCCTTATCTCTAAAGTTGATCACATTAAGTACATGTTGTATTGACTAGTCTTATCTAAATGACTAGCTAAGGGGGCCATCATGCTATAAAATTATGACATTTGCCACTACATTTGAACAACTAAATTTGTGCTTGATAACATAAGAAGATGGTTTTAAGAACTCCATCTAACAAGCATGTGTCACAGTCCTTTGTTCCTAGGGATGGACAATACGTTAAATCTAGATACCTTACTAGGGATGGACCATACATTGAATCTAAACACTTCCTAAGGAAGGAAAATACATTAGAACTAGTCCTATAATAAATGCTAGTAAATGTATGTACATAGGAAGTTAAAGGGATGTAATATCCACTATTAGATCAAGGAGGGATCTAACAGTTGTAGCTTGTCCAAAACATGTATGAAAGGGGACCTCCTACCCCTTATTTGTACACACTTAATTTTTAAGTGAATTATACTTTTAAAGTTAATCTCCAAAAAGGTTCTTATGAGTTGAGTGTGAGAAGGCTGTTTGGAAAGTATTCTTAAGGCCACACGCGTAGGACGCAAGAAATTCATAAGCCCGTAACAGTTGGTATTAAAGTCTGATTCATTCCAAGCACTATCTAAGCACTATGGCAGACCCACATTCTGATAAGATGCTCATCATGGGTGATGACTGTGATGATTGTGGGAGGAAGGCCAATAGAGGTGCTGCCAAGGGAAAGAAGACTCGTGCTGTTTCGAGTTTGAGGGATCCAGTAAGGGACCTGATACATTATATGACAAAGATTGAATTGTTTGTCACTAATGTCCAAGGTTTGATTGATGACCTGACCGAGTCCATCGAAAGTGTAGATGTTGAAAGGGGGGAGCTCGTGGTCAAGATGCAGGAGTCCGCATAGGAGAACTTCAAGGAGAGTTACTAGGGACTTGAAAGGCAAAACTCCATCAGCGAGATGTGCCTTTGGAGATCATGATGGTGGCCATGTGCACAAAAATTGTGGAGCTTAAGGGAAAGCTCGTGGAATCAAAGGTAGCACGCATGAATGGGGTGATTACCATGCAAGGACCACGTACAGTCGCACCCAACCCAAAGGAGTTTAAGGGTTCTTGGGTGGCCAAGGATGTGGATAATTTCCTATGGTACATGGAATGATACTTTTAAGCCATAGGGATCAACAACAGCCAATTACAGGTAAATACTATATCTATGTACTTAGCTAAAAATGCTTTGTTGTGGTGGCGTAATCAGTCGGATAATAAGTGTGGAGATCCTATCAAGACATGGGATACGTTCGTCGAGGAGTTCTGGCGAAACTACTATCCTACATATGTAGAGGAAGAAACTTACGATGAGCTAAAGTGCCTTGGGCAAAAGGGTGCAATGCATGATTACCTGAAGTGATTTTCGGAGTTATTGCTCCAAACCCTTCAATGAATGAGACAGAGATGTACCACCAATTCATGAGTAGTCTCAAGCTGTGGACCAAACAAGAATTGAAGCAGTTCCAAGTGGGAGACCTTACAATGGCTATTATAGTGGTTGAATCTCTTGTGAAGTACAGGACACCTACTATCTCCCATTTAGACTCCTTCCATCTCTCATTCAGACTCCCGTCCAAAGGATAAGGCTAATGGTGAAGGAAATCAAGGCAGATTCAATCACCCAAATGGTGGTAGACCACTAGTTGGCCCTTTAAAGGCTCATGCAGATTCTAATAGTAGTGGTCACAGAAAGTTACGTACTTACAAGTGTTACTTTTATGATGGTCCATATATGGTGCAAGATTGTCCAAACAAGGCCAAGCTAGCTACCCTCTGTAAAGAAGATAAGCCAAAAAAGGAGGCACGACTAGATTCACTATGGATCCTCAGTTTAATCAAGTCTAAGAAGGTGAAGGAGCCAAAAGGACTTATGTTTGTAGATGCAAAGATTGGAGGAACCATAATGAGTGTGCTCGTGGATATTAAGGCATTTGATCTTTTCATATTGGAAGAAACTGCCAAGAAACTTAACCTTTCGGTTGAGAAAGGAGCCGGGTGGTTTAAGACTGTCAACTCCCAAAAAGTCTCTACCGTTGGGGTTACTAGGGACGTGGAGTTATAGATTGGGCAATGGAGAGGCCAGGAGAATCTTGAGGTAATTCCTCTTGATGATTATGACTTTGTCATTGGATTGAAATTTTTGGGCAAGATCTATGTGGTTATATTGCCCTTTACCGAGTGTCTATATGTGCTAGACAAATGGTGCCAGTGCGTGATTCCAGTTCATCGTAAATCAAACCATGATCAGAAGATGATTTCAACAATGCAACTCAATAAAAGAGTGAAGAAAGGTGAGGTGACCATCCTAACAACTTTAAAAATCGAGGACAGCAAGAGCAAAAGGAGCAAAGTCCCAACAAAAGTGAGTCAAGTCCTCGATTTGTTCAAGGACGTAATGCCTCCTAAGTTGCCCAAGAAGCTTCCACCTCATAGAGAAGTGGATCATCAGATCGAACTAGTGCCTAATGCTTAACTACCTACCATATCACCATATCATATGGCACACCCTGAATTGGAAGAATTAAGGAAATAGTTGAAGGAGTTGCTCAATGCGGGGTACATTTAGCCATCTAAGGCTCCATTCAATGTGCCTATCCTATTTCAGAAGAAGCATGACGGATCACTCTGGATATGCATAGATTACCAAGCATTGAACAAATTAACCATCAAGAACAAGTACCCAACCCCACTCATGGTAGATCTCTTTGATCAACTTAGAGGGGCACAGTGGTTGACTAAGCTTGATCTCTGTTTGGGTTACTATCAAGTTTAGATTGCTGAAGAGGATAAGCCAAAGACAGCTTGTGTAACTCGTTATGGTTCGTATGAGTTCCTTGTCATGCCATTTGGACTAACTAATGCTCCAACTACATTTTACACTCTTATGAACAAGGTATTGCACCTGTTCCTAAATCAACTTATTATGGTTTACCTTGATGATATTGTGGTGTATAATTAGATGCTTGAGGAGCACATCGAGCACCTTAGACAGGTTTTTTAGGTCTTACGCGAGAATGACTTATACGTCAAGCGCAAGAAATGTACCTTTGCCCAAAGGAAGTGCCATTTTTAGGGCACATTGTCAAGGGAGGACAAGTACATATAAAGGCAGCTAAAATTTGAGCCATTATTGAATTGGAGCCACCTATGAATGTGATGGAGTTGAGATCATTCCTTGGTCTTACCAACTACTTCTAGCATTTCATTCAAAATTACTCAAAGATCACCATGCCATTCATTGACATGCTAAAGAAGGAGAAACTATGGAAATGGATGAATCAATGTTAGAAGATGTTTGATCGGTTGAAGTAGGCCATGATCGAGGAGCTGGTGTTGGTGTTTCCCGATCACACCAAGCCTTTTGAATTAGAAACTGATGCTTCAAATTTTGCTATTGGTGGTTTTCTTATGTAGGAAGGACATCCAGTGGCATATGAGTCGTAGAAGTTGAACGATACCGAGTAACAATATACCGTTCAAGAGAAAAAGATGATTGCAATGGTCCATTACCTACGAATGTGGAGGCATTATATCCTAAGGTCTAAGTTCATTGTAAGGACAAACAACAAGGCCATGAGTTACTTTTAGACCCAAAGGAAGGGGCTCAAGGAGGGGCTCAAACATGATTAGAAGGCTCAAACCCTCATTGGATATGCGCAAGAAGGCAAGGCCTGATAGTTTTGGTGCAAGGATGATCTTTTATACATAAAGGTTGATGACTATACGTGCCACTCCATAGAAAGATAAGGAAGGAAATGTTGCACGAGTGCCATGATTTAAAGTGGGCGGGTCATCTAAGGATCCACTGCACCTCAGCTCTAGTTAAAGATCAATACTACTAGCCTTAAATACAGGATGATGTTGAAGTTTATGTAAAAACCTATCTTATTTGCCAATAAGACAAACTTGAACAACGTTTATTGCCAGGACTGTTGAAGCCATTTCCCATCCCAACTCGTCCATGGGAGAGTGTTTCCATGGTCTTCATAGTAAACCTACCTAAGTCCGAAGGATGTCAGACTCTTATGGTCGTGGTGGATAGATTCTCCAAGTATGCAACATTTGTGCTAGCAACAAAGGATTACTTAGCTGAGGAGGCAGCCAAGTTATTCATAAAGCACATGGTAAAGTATTAGGGAGTCCCACAAACCATTGTGAGCAATCGCGACCCTCAATTCAGAGGGTGTTTCTAGTCTGAATTGTTCAAGCTACTAAGGCTAGAGTTAAATCTCTCTACAAGCTTACACCCTTAAACTGATGGACAAACTGAGCAGGTCAATGCACTCTTGGAGATTTATCTTTAGCACTACATGAGCACAATGCAAACAAATTGGGCAAAGATGATTGACGTAACCCAATTCTCCTACAACTTGCAGCAAAGTGAATCTACCGACCAGAGTCCATTCAAGATCGTGAATGGCTAGCAACCACAAACTCCAAGTGTGGTTGTATCGGGCTATCAGGGAAATAGCCCACCTGCATATAAGTTTGCCAAGGATTGGTAGGAACAAGTAGGCTTGGTAAGGGCATGTCTATGTAAAGCCTCCAAACACATGAAGAAGTGGGTTGACAAAAAGCGATGACATGTGGAGTTCCAAGTCAGGGACATGGTGTTAGCCAAACTACATGCCATTATGCGGTATAAGGATGTGCACAAAGGATTAATTCATCACTACAAAGGGTCATTTCAAGTGATACAACAGGTCGGGAAGGTCGCAAACAAGCTAAAGCTGCCACCAAAATTAAAGGTACATCCAGTTTTTCATATAAGTATGCTTAAACCTTACCATGAAGACAAGGGAGGTCCAGATCAAGGGGAGTCACAACGAGCACCACTTGGAGCAAAAACTTCATATTATCAAGAAGTGGAATCCATAGTAGCAGATTGGGTCATATAAAAGCGGTATTATATGCCGAGGCGAGAATACTTTATACGATGGAAGGGTCTTCTGAAAAGCGAAGCTAGTTGGGAACCTATTGAAGCTCTTTGGTAGTTCAAGAAGGAGATCGACACCTACCATGCTAAAGAAGCGATAAGGGAAATACACTGAATCTAGACACCTTAATAGAGATGGCCATACATTGAATCTAGACACTTCCTAGGGAAGGAAAATACATTGTAACTAGTCTTGTAATAAATGCTGGTAAATATATGTATATAGGGAGTTGAAGGGATGTAATATCCACCATTAGATCAATGAGGGATCTAACGGTTGTAGCTTGTCCAAAACATGTATAAAAGGGGACCTCTTACCCCTCATTTGTACACACTTAATTTTCAATTGAAATATACTTCTAAAGTTAATCTCCAAAAAGGTTCTTATGAGTTGAGTGTGAGAAGGTTGTTTGGGAAGTATTCTCAAGGCTGCACGGGTAATACGCAAGAAATCCATAGGCCCATGACACATGTTTCTTGCTGAGTTTACCTTACCCCTTCAAATGCTTAAATGGCTTATGATTAGTGTGAATGACAAGCTTTCAAGTGCATGAATAAGAGCATAAAATTTTTTATCATGCATAGAGTAGTTTAATAAAGAAGTAAAGTTTTCAATATACTAGGTAATGGAGCAGCCTTCTTGTATTGACATAGCTCTAATATTAATTCAAAAGTATTAAATTCAATCTCGAAAGTTCTACCAAATGGATAGCTTAAAATGTCAACTAAACAAAACTTCTCTTTAACAAGCTTAAAACTACTTTGGGCAGTATTAGTCCTTGGAACTCTCCTCTTTTCATGCATTCTATCAATGGTGCCAAGAGAGTTTGATGAATATCTTATAAAATAATGCAAGATCATGAAAGTTTTTAACTTCATAGATGGAGGTTGGAATGGATAGCTTGAACCTTTTTTTGATCTACTTTAATTATATTATAAGAGATTGTATAACCAAGGAATGTAAATCGATTTTGAAAATATTGGCAATGGCTAATGTTGCCATAAAGCCTTTCCTTCCTTAACATTTCAAATACTTGTTAAAGATGTCTCACATACTTGTGTAAAGAATCACAGATGATGTGAACTCCAGTGAACATAATGAAAACCACAAGTAAAGCATGGAATTCAAAATCCCAAGAAAGTTAAATCAAGTTTAACAAAAGTAAAACAATAAACTAATATTCAAAACCAATCCTAAAACTTATCTAGAATGGGAGAAGAAAGTTGAGTTGGTTTGTGATTATCACAATTACTTTGAAGAGAAAAAAGGTAAAACTTGCTATCGTTAAATTTACTGATTATGCTATTATTTGGTGGGATCAACTTGTTTTGACAAGGAAAATGAATCATGAGAGGCTTATTGATACAAGGGAGGAGATAAAGGATATTATGAGGAAAATGTTTATCCCCTCATCACTATCATAAGGATTTGTACCGAAGACTATAAGGGCTTACTTGAGGCACCAAAAGTGGGGAAGACTACTACAAAGAGATGGAGATTGTCATGATTTGGGCTAATGTAGAGGAGGATAAGGAAGTAACCATTGCTAAGTTCTTGTAAGGGTTGAATAAAGGTATCACCAACATAGTTGAATTGCAACATTATGTAGAGTTGGAGGATATGGTGCACATCATGATGAAAGTTTAGCGGCAACTTAAATAAAAGGATTCTACATGGTTTGGGTAGAATTTGGATTCCACTTCATCTTAGATGCCTATTTGAAGCAAAATGGAAAAAAGGGCTCATTCAAGCCTAAGGTTGAATATGAAAAAAGTAAGGAAGTGAGTTCTAGCTAAGAGAAAGGTAATTGTAATTCCCAACATAGTAAAAATAAAGATGTTAAATGTTTTAAGTGTTTGGAAAGGCAACATATTGCATCTTAGTGTCTAAATGAGCATACAATGGTATTATAGGGTAATAGTAATATTAAGACTGAAAGTGAGTATGATGATGAATCCATGCCACCATTGGAGGATCCAACTGATGGAGATGAGTATTTAGTTGAGGGAGATGTGTTGGTGGCTATACAAGCATGGAGTTCACAAGCAAAGGAAGATGATGAAGTATAGATACATAATATTTTCCATACATAGTGCCACATCAAATAGAAGGTATATACTATGATCATTGATAAGGTAGCTGTACAAATATAATTAGTACTAATTGGTTAAAAAGCTTCATTTACCTACCATAAAGAACCTTTAGCCACATAAGCTTTAATGGTTGATTGAATGTGCGGAGGTTAAGATAAATAAGTAGATATTAAATATTGTTTACTATTGGGAGATATATTGATAAGATCTTATGTGATGTAGTACCTATAAATGCTTGGCATAGTTTGTTGGGAAGACCAATTGTCGACTTTAATGAAAAACTAAGTGGAGTAGCCCTTAATTATCCCACTTATGATAATGAGATGTATGCATTGGTATGGACTTTAGAGAAATGGCAGCATTACCTTTGGCCTAAGGAGTTTGTCCTCTATGCTAACCACAAATCCTTGAAACACTTGAAAGAGCAAGGAAAGTTGAACCAAAAACATGCCAAGTGCATCAAATTCATTGAGACATCTCCCTACATTGCTAAATACAAACAAGGTAAGGAGAATGTTGTAGTTGATACATTATCTCAAAGGTATGCCCTAGTTTCTACTATAAATGCAAAATTTTTAGGATTTAAGTACATTAAATACTTATATGCTAATGATCCTAATTTTTCTAATTTTTACAAAACTTGTGAGTAAAGGGCTTTTAGGAAATTCTATAGGTATGAGGGTTATTTATTTAGAAATAACAAATTATGTGTGCTTATAAGTTCTTTGTAAGAACTACTTATGCATGAGGCTCATGGGGGTAGTCTAATAGGTCATTTTGGAGTTAGGAAAACCCTAAATTTCTTAGTTAAGCATTTCCCTTTGGCCACACATGAAACAAGATGTTGAGAGGATGGGTGGGAAGTGCATAACATGCAACCAAGCCTAATTTAGAGTTTTACTTCATGGCTTGCACACTCCTTAACCTATACTTAGCTAACTTTGAGTTAATTTACCTATAAACTTTGTACTAGGGCTATTGTAACCAAAAAGGGTAGAGATTTGTATTTATTGTTGTTGACAGGTTTTTAAAGATGACACACTTCATTTCATGCCATAAAACAAATGATGCAAACAACACGGTAAAATTGTTCTTTAGAAAGGCAATATGCTTGCATGACATGCCACGAAGTATAAATTTAGATTGAGATACAAGTTTTTAAGCTACTTTTAGAACAATTTACAAGGTAAGTTAGGTTCTAAATTGTTATTCTTAATTACCTACCATCCATAGATAAATTAGTAAGTTAGGTACTAAACTGTTATTCTCAACTACCTGCCATCCATAGATAGATCAGTAAATTGAGGTAGTTAATTAAACACTTTCTACTTTTCTGCATGCTATTATTCACATGAATCTAAAAATGTGGGAAGATTGTTTGCTACATGTAGAGTTTGTATGTGATATAAGTGCTCATTCTACTACTAGTTCCTCTCCGTTTGAAATTATGTATGGTTTCAATCCTTTGACTTCATAGGATTTGATGTTTTGACCTATTAATAAGTATGCTAGCTTAGACGGTGAATGTAAGGTGGAAATGGTGAAGAAGTTGCGTGGCAAGGGGCACTAATAAATTGCATAATGAACGAAGTAATATACATCCCATGCCTTGAACTTGGTGATTAGGTTTGTGTCTATGAGTTCGAGGAAAGGCTCTTGGCTCAAAAGTGCTTAAAGTTACACCTTAGAGCAGATGGTCCATTTCAAGGAATGGCATAAATTAATGACAATGCCTATAAGTTAGACCTTCCTAATGAGTACAGTGTGAGTACAATAATTAATATTTCTGATCTTTCTCTTTTTGATGCAAGTGATGATTTAAGGATAAATCCTTTTATGGAGAGGGGGAATGATAAGATTCATAGAGGAGTAAATGCATGGAGGGCTTTTAAGGATTCATTGAGGATTTACAAAGGGCCAATGACACATTCAAGGGTTAAAAAGATGAAAGAAGTACTAAATGGATTGATTGAGAATATTTAGGCCAACCAAGTATCAAATAGTATGAATTTAAACTTAAAAGAGGACTGAGATTTCATTAATACAATTAGAGTGATTAATAGGCTAGGTTTAGGTAATAAAATCCACTTTTAAGTAGGAGTTCATTATAAAATAAGAGTGTATTTTAGGAGTACATCATTGTCTTTATTTTTATGTTTTTAGGGTTGTTATTTTAACTTATAAATATAGTTGATTTCATTGTTAAAGATATAGGTGATTGATGAAAAAAAAAGAGAGAATTTTCTCTTTTGGTTCATCATTGAAATTTGTAAACTTACCAAGATTATTGTTTTATGGTGCTCTAACCCTACTTATCACTCCCAAATCCCTTCTTTCTGGAGTGTGTCATTTATATCCCTCTTTATACCTTTGGTTCATGTTCCTTTGAATATTGGGTCAAGGTTTTACTTTTGTTAAACCTTATTTAACTTTCATAGGGTTTTGAATTCCTTGTTTTGCTTATAAGATAATATAAGCAATATCAACCTTTTAGCAATATCACCTAAGTTTCATTATGCTCTTTAAGGTTTATATCACTGGTAAGGCAATGTCAACCTTTCAACCAATTGATGAAGAAAGATTTCAACTTTCACTAGGATAAAGCACGCAAGAAGGCTTTTGAAAATATAAAGAAGTATCTTTCAAACTCACTAGTCTTGGGTGCTCCAATTTAAGAAAAGATGATGATCCTCAATATTGTAGTGCAGAAGGAAATCTTTATAGTTAGTTCTCCATAAGTATAACTAGAGTGATCAATAAGTCTAGCATGATAAAATTTTAATTGTTTTTCTACTCTTTCAGTAAATAAGGTAGGTAACCCGAGTAAAAAATTTTCTTTCTAAAAAATACCCTAACTATTTTAATAAAAACTTTAGATAAGAAAACATCTCATTGCCACCTAAAATGGGACAAATCTGGACACCTTAAATTAATGAGTTGCTTGCATGTCTTATTAATTAATAAGGTGGTTGTACCAATAAAATGATTAATGATACTATAAATTATTGTATTAATACAATTAGATAATTGAAGCTTCTGCTCTAATTTTATAACAAAAAATATCTACGATTTAACTCAATTTGATAAATAAAAATCTCACCAGCCTTCAAATTGTCTAGTAAATCCATTTGTTATAAATCTTAATCTTGAGAGTTAGAATTACCCTTTGATTTTGCTGTAGTGACAAACATCATCATATAGTGGAGTATGATGAGGATTTAAATTTCAAACATCCCATCTAAATTTCATTTTATAATGCTACTACCATTGTATTATACATAATTGTGATAAGGTTGATAAAGGGATTATTTGTATCAATGAGTCTAAAGCTCCACCACCAAAGCCCATGTCATCTAGCCTAAAAGAAATCTTAAAGACTTTAATGGAGTCAATGTCAAAAGAAAGGTTATTAAAGATGGTATTAAAGCCTGTTCATAGCTAAACAAAGACCTTCTAGATATTTGATGAAAGTCTTAGTTTTCTCAGTGTCTTATTGTTGAAACCCCAAATTGCATTGTCTTTATGCCCATGTTTGGCATGTCAGGCATGTAGGGTTATGGTATAAGTCATTGACAATGATATGGTGAGACATTGATAGGTTAAGACTTAATTGACTATTTAGAAGTAATAGTCTTTCTAGGAGTAGGAATAAGGAAATAACTATTTACAGAATTGGACTTTTCCTTCTTTCTCCCCTTCTTATCTTTATAAATAGGAAGTTTCTTAATAAAAAAAATGATTATATTATTAAGATAGTTGAATAAGTCTTACCTTTATCTCAAGGTTATAATGATTTCTTTCTATTATCCTAAAAGCTTGTTAGCTTATACCAACAAAAGTATAAACTTGTCAATATTAGGATGGTTTAAGTAACATTAAAACCTATTACTAGATTGGGTTTAAATAACTCAGCAATTATTTATGTTCATGACAAAAGACATATTAGATTCATGACTCCTTATTAGGAGTAGTTGAATCAACTTTAAGTGATAGACTTATATGGTTTTGATGTTTTCTAAATTTTGCTTTATTATTGTCAAATCCTAATTTGATACATGATCTATGTTTGGATATTAAAATTGAAGGATTTGATATAATGCCTACTTTGAAAAATCTAATCCTTATTTACAAGATACATTATAAGGTTATGAATACTATTGTCCTAGGAATTAAACATATTCCAACAAGATATACGGATAAAGGAACTACAACATTATTTTTGATTGATAGGTCAAAATCTAATGTCTTGGTTCTTAAAACAATTGCTTGGGATCAAGTTAAATTACCTTAAAGATGGACATTAGAAAAAGCAATTGAACTAGTTAAACAAGTTAACAGATAGATGGTAGAAATAATTGAATTCAAAGATGGGATGTCGAAATCTGATTTGCTCTATTTAGAAGTGTAAGATTAAATCTTGAAAAAGGAAAAGAAAAGGTTAAACCTAAATTCTCTACCGACTCAGTGCAAATCTTTGAGCTAAAAGATATTAAAAGAACAAAAGAACAAGTCAGTTAACCTTAGTATAAAGTTAATTTTCCTCCCCTAACATCTAATTAGATTTCTAGGCCTAGGTCTCCTCCTTTGTCTAATATGAGATGTTAAGATGAAGATAGGAGTCGTTATGTCCTTGAAGTAGTTAATGAGGAAGATGAAAAGATAAGAATTATTTTACTCTCTTAACAATATTGTAAAAAGAAAATAGTTTTTTATGATCTTTAATGAAAAATAATAAGAAATATGACATAAACGTCATAAGATATATATCAACTGTATAAGAGATATTTACATTTCTATTTATTTGGAAAAGGTTTATAAACTTAAAAAGAAACATTGCCCAAATCTTTTTGCCCCAAATATATATATATGGTTCTAAAAAGAGTTTACCAGGAGTATACTACTAAAAAAGGAAAAAGGGTTATTAGTGTTAGCCCACTTACTTTAACTTTAAGCATAAAATTGAAGAAATTGAGGTTATAGCCTTTCCATACAACGTCGAAGCCACTACTAATGTTATTATATGGTAAGAAAATTATACTATTCTTTGTCTTTAGTCTATAGGTAATTAGTTTAATAAAGTTGAAAATAAGATTAAAGAAATAGCTTAGCAAGCTTTAAGACCTTTGGTTAAACTAAAGACAAAAGAAAGGGTTTTATTTAGATCCATGTCATTAGAAAAAATAAACTACAATATGTCAAGTAAAAATCTTGAAAAAGTAGAGTTAGTGGATGAAATAGTTAAAAAATCTTAGACTAAAAGAGAAAGAAGCCTCTATCCTAGGAAAAGAAGAACAAAGTAAAGAAGAAGAATCTTCGAAAGTCAAAGAATATATTGATAAAATATAGGATATTTTCTTATCAAAACAAAATCTAGTATAGAAAAAGATCTATCACTTTGTTATAAAAAGGAAGCTATGAGAATAAATAAGATGATTTTTAATCAAGTCCCTACAAAATTATATTATCCTAAAGAAAACCCAATCAACCTCTTATTAGAGGAACAACCTAAGTACAATTATGTATAATATAATGGTAGTAGCATCATATAATGGAATTTAGATGGGATATCTAAAAACTAGATCAACATTATACTCCATTATATGATAATATTTGCCATTACTATAAACTAAAAGGGTAATTCTGATCCTCAAAGAGCAATGTTTATAACAAATGAATTTACTAAACAACTTAAAAGTTAGTGAGATTTTTAGTTATCAAATCAAACTAGATCACAAATATTTTCTACTATAAAATTAGAGCAAGGGCTCTAATTATCTGATTGTGTTAATACATTAATTTTTACTATCACCAATCATTTTATTGGTACAACTATCTTATTAATGATAAAGACATATAAGTAACTCACCAACCCAAATTTGTCCCATTTTAGGGGCCATAAAAATATTTCTTTTCTAAAGTTTTTACTTAGGAAGATAAAGTATTCTCTAGAAAGAAAATTTTTGTCTAAATTACATACTTTATTTGCTAAAAGTGTAAAAAATATGTTTAAATCTTATCATATTGGAATTATTGATTACTCTAGTTATTCTTATAAAGAAATAGCTATATTGGTTTGGTTGTAGTTAAAGGGGTAAAACTCTATAATATGATAAAACTACATAAGCAATTGCAGAATGAAAAAGGTCAAGGTAAGAAGACCTTAGGAGATTTTTGTAAACAAATGGGTTATTCACCCATAAACCTATGACATGTCCTAAAAAATTTAGAAAGAATGGTTATAAACCCAAATATCAAAAGAAATTCTTTTATGAAAAGGAAAAGTCAAAAGATTGTCGAGTTTAGAGAAAAGAAAAAAGAAGGGTTAAAACTGCATAAGTAGTTGTAGAATGAAAAAGTTGAAAGTAAAGAGCCCTTAGGAGATTTTTGTGAACAAATGGATTATCCACCCATGAAATGTCCTAAAAAATTCAGAAAGAAGGGATATAAACCCATCTCTCAAAACAAATCCTTTTATGAAAAAGGAAAAGTCAAATGGTTAAAAAAAGTTGAGTTCTTAGAAAAGAAAAGAAAGGGTAGTTGTTTGTTATAAATGCAAAAGAATAGGGTCTTATTCTAATAAATGCAAAATGAAATAAAAAAATCAAGAATTATCTGTAGATGAAGATCTTGAAAGGTCACTAATGTATATCTTCTTATCAAAAAATGAATAAGAGGAATTAGACTTAAATGTAGATCTTCTCGAAGAAAAAGGAACTACCTCTTGAAATGATTTTAATAATAGTTGTAATGGTATTATTATGTAAAAGTAATAGATTATTAGTCTTTATGAAGGAAGATAATTTAATTCTGAATCTTATTGACAACATTTTAGATTCAATAGAAAAAAGAGAAAAGTTGAAAAAATATTTACATCTATCTTAAGATTTCATTTTGGGAAGCCCTTTCTTACACATGTTATATCCTATTATGGAAATTAGCGATAAAGGGATTTTCTCAAAAATTGATAAAAAGTTTAAGTTTATATCTACTCCTTGATATAAAGAGATAAATTTACTCCAAAAAACAATTAGAACAAAAGAAAATTTTATTCAATCTCTTTAAAGTGAAATGAAGAATAAATATTTTCAAAAGAAAAGTAATACTCTTGTTATTTAAGTCAAAATATAGGAAAAATAGGAAATATTGGAAATATTAATTTGTAGAAATTCGTACAAATTTTTGGGATAGGAAAAAATATATGGTATAATTACTATATGAGACAACTTCTAATGAAAGTCAAAACTTACTAAGGCATGCCCCATAACTATGGTGTCAAGGAATTTAGAAATCTGTAGAAAGGAGATAAATAATCTCTTAGAAAAAGGGTTTATTAGAAAAAGTAAAAATCCATAGAGTTGCCTAGCATTTTATGTAGAAAATGCTACAAAATTAAAACAAGAAATTCAAAGACTAGTTATAAATTATAGGTCTTTAAATAAAACCTTGACATGGATTAGGTATCTTATAGTTATTAAAAAAGATTTACTAAATAGGGTTTATGAAACTTTGATATTTTCAAATTTTGATTTAAAGTTTGATTATTGGCAAATCTAAATTCATGAAAAAGATAAGTACAAAACCACATTCAAAATTCCATTTGAATAATATGAATGGATGTAATGCCTTTTAGGTTAAAAATGCACCTTTAAAATTTCAAAAAGTTATGATTGAAATATTTAATACTTATTGAGCATTTAATATTGTCTATATCAATGATGTGTTAGTATTTTCTAACACAATCAAAAAACACTCTAAACATTTAAACCTATTTTTAAAGCTTATTAAAAAGGATGGTTTACCAATATTGGCTAGAAAAATGAAGTTATTTCATATAAGAGTTAGATTCTTTGACCACTACATTGAAAATGGAACCATTGTTCCTATTGACCAAACAATTGAATTTGCCTCTAAATTTCTTGAAGAAATTAGAGAATAACAACAGTTATAAAGGTTTTTAAGATGTCTCAATTATATTTTGGAATTTCATAAAAAAAATTAGCTTGTAATGTTAAACTTTTGTTTGATAGATTACAAAAAAATGTTTCTTGAGTTTATGGATAATCATACAAAAGCATGCTTTTAAAATAGTAGAAACTAATGCATTAAATAAAGAGTATGGTGGAATCTTTAAGTAAAGGATTAATTCAAAAGAACATTTAGTTTGCTTTACTTTAAAAGTCTAAAGAGGAGTTAGAGTTAATTACTTTACCATAAAAAAAGGAATCTTAGTGATTGTACTATGTATTCAAAAAGTTAAAAATTTCAAAGTGATCTATTAAATCAGAAATTTCGTTTAAGAAAAGGTAGTGAAAGACGTCCTTACTTAATATGTTAAAAACATCACATCTAAACAAATCTTTCTTATATGGCAATGAATACTTTCTATTTTTGAATTTGATACTGAGTTTATTAAAGGGAATTCTAGATCTTTACTTGATTTCTTAACTCATGAATTTTGGTAAGGAACTAAGTATGACTAAATGGCCTCTCATACATGAGTCATAATCCCTAATATAGTCGATTAATTCACTGGTAAAAGATGCAAAAGTAAAAAAAGTTGATAAACTCCATAATGATGCTTACGAATGAGCTTTGGATAAAACCATCACATATCCTTTGATCCTTAAGCACATAGATTTTTTATTTGATGTGGAAAGTAATTATGCTCAGTTAAGATCTAATGAAGTCACAAAATTTTATCTTAATGATGACATGTATCCTTATACTAGTATAAAGGATTGCCTATCTTATCAATAGATAATACATGAAACAAATTTAGTGGTTATTAAACTCATAGAACATGGCTTTAAAACTAGTTATGGCTTTAGAGATTAAGCCTATGACAAATTCAAAATAAAAAAAAAAATTCTTTATTTAGAAGATTAACAAGGTGATCTCATCGGCTAAAGAAAGCTAAAAGAATAGTGGAAGGTTAAAACTTACAATTACTTCAAAATCAAAGCATGGGAAAAAAACCTTATTATATAAAAATAAGCAAATGAAATTTAGTTAGTTCATTTAGATACATCTTTTGAATGACCCAAAAATATTTCTAAACTAGTTTAAAACTTGGTTTTTTAATTGAAGTTTACATCATATAACCCTACGTCATAAAGTGATAACTGTTTATGAATAATTTTGTGAAACAAACAATGCGATTAAAGACCTATTATTAATGTTTGTAGTTTGATATCGTGTCTTTTGGATTATCAAGTGGGATTATCCTATTATGCTTAAATATGTTAATCTCCTAGATATGGATATCGGGCATATTCCATGGTTAGCAAGATGAATTAACATCTGACGGTGAGAAAAGTTTGATTTCTTTGATGATGGAGTCTATACTAATAAAGGGATTATTTGCATCAATCCACCACCAAAGCCCATCCCATCCAACCTAAAGGAAATCAAAATTTAGAAATAAGTTGTGGCATAAGTTGTTGACAGTGATATGGTGAGGCATGGATAGGTTAAGACTTAATCACCTATTTCAAAATAATAGTCTTTTAAAGAGTAAGAATAAAAAAATAATTATTAATGAAGATTTGGGTAGTAACTATTTATGGAATTGGAATCTTCCTTTTCCTTCCTCTTCCCATGTTGATAAACGAAGAAGTTTCTTAAAAAAAAGATTATTTTGTTAAGATTGTTGAAGAAGTTTTTCACTTATCTTATGGATATAAAGATTTCTTTCAGCTATCTCAAGAGCTTATTAGCTCATACCCATAAAAGTATAAATTTCTCTATGTTGTGATGATTCAAGTAGCATTAAAGACTATTACCAAATTGGGTTTAAATAACTCAGCAATTATCTATATTCGTGATAGTAGACATATAAAATTTTATGACTCCTTATTAGGAGTAGCTAAATCAACTTTAAATGATAGGCTTATATGGTATGTTTTTGAAATTTCACTTTATCATTGTAAGATCCTAATTTGATATATGCTTTGTATTTGGATATTAAAACTAAACAATTTGAAATGATATCTACTTCAAAAAATGTAATCTTTACTTATAGGATACACTATAATGTTATGAACATTACTATCCCAAGAATGAAAGATATTCTAGCAAGATATGTGGATAAAGGAACTACCACATTGTTTTTGACTAATAGGTCAAAATATAATGTCTTGGTTCCTAAAATAATTGCTTAGGATTATGTTAAATTACCTAAAAGATGGATATTAGAGAAAATAGACAAACATATTAAATAGGTTAATGAACATATGGAAGAAATAATTGAGTTCAAAGAAAAGATCAAACCTTAATTCTCTACTTCCTCAATGCCAATCATTGAGCTAAAAGGGATTAAAAGAACAAGAGAGCAAGTCAATCAAAATAGAGTTGACTTTCCTCCCTTAACTTCTACTTCTGTCGTTAATAAACCATTAGTAGTTAATCAAGTAGATGGAAAGGTAATAGAGTTGTTTTACTCAAAAATATTGTAAAAAGAAAATGATTTTTTATGACCTTTAATGAAAAGGAACAAGAAGTATGACATAATAAGATATATACCAGTAGTATGGGAACTATAGATAGTTTAACCTATTTTGAAAATGCCTATAAACTTAAAAAGAAATCTTTCCCAAATTTTTCTACCCTATAAAGATGTATGGCCTTAGAAAAAGTTTACCAAGAGTATACTACCATAAAAGGAAAAAGGGTTATTAGTCTTTACCATCTTACTTAAAATTTAAGTGTACAAATTGAAGATAATGAGGTTATATTATCTCTATACAAAGTCGAAGCCACTACCAATGCTATTATATAGAAAGGAGATTATATTAATATTTGTTTTCAATCAACAAGTAACTTGCTTAATAAAGTAAAAGGTAAGATTGAAGAAATATCTCAATAAGCTCTAAGACCTCTGGTTAAACTACAAATGAAAAAAAGAGTTTTATTTAATCCATGTCATCTATAGAAATAAACTACAATATGTCAAGTAAGAATCTTGAAAAGGCAAAGTTAGCGGATCAAATAGTTAAAGGTTAAAAAACCTTATATTAAAAGAGAAAGAAGCTTCTATCCTAAGAAAAGAAGAATAGAGTAGAAAAAAAGAATTTTTGGAAGCCAAAAAATATGTTAACAAGATACAAGATATGTTCTTATTAGAAAAAAATCCAAAACAAAAAAAGATCCATCACCTTCTCATAAGAAGCAAACTATGGGAAACAACAAGATGACTTTCTTTCCTAAATTAGTTTCTTCCTATCCTGGCAGCATAGGATCACACACAAATATTTAGAAACTAATTTAGGAAAGAAAGAAACTAATTTAAGCATACCATATAAAAAAAAGAAACTTAAATAGTAACAAAATCAAAATACTTAAGAGGTACAAAGTATTCATTGAACGCCAAACATATTGAACACTAAATGTTACTATAATCTATATTTAACAAAAGGAAAAGAAGTGAGAGAGAAGCAAACTTAAAAAAAGAAGGAAAATTAGACTTCGGCTCTCTTGGCCTATGAGAGATCTATTTATATATGGAAAAAGGTGATAACCACAATTGAAGGAGTCTTCTTTTTACAAAGTATAATGCTCTATTATATTCCTTTATTCCTCCACTTTTATTAAAGTAACTTTACTAAGATATCTTTTAGGTCTTATGACAATTTTTGCACTAAAAGTTGTTTGTCCTTTTGCTCATTACAATTCATATAGGTCCTTGGAATCTTTGATTGCTTTTTACTTGGTTGGCCTAGGTGTCATATTCTAGTTAGGGTAGAGTAGTCATCATTTCCGATAACCTTTTTGTTTTCATTAATACAAACTCCATTGAAATCTTTAATATCTCTTTGGGACTAGTAGGATTGGGCTTTGGTAGTGGAGACTTAGGTCCATTTATGCAACTGACTCCTCTTTCTATATAGACTTCATTATCAAAAAAGTCAAATTTTTTCTACCATTGTATATTATTTTGTCTTGCTAATCATGGAACATGTCTAATGTTCACATCTAGGACATTAACCTATATAGTCATAATGGTATAGTCCTATTTAATAATCTATGGAACATGATACCAAGCTGCAAACATTAATAATAAGTCCTTAACCTCTTCATTTGTTTCACAAAATAGTTCATAAATAGTTTTGACTTTATGGGGTAAGGTTAAATGATGTAAACTCCATTTTAAGTCTTGTGGAAGATTCATTTGAATGAACCAACTAAATTTCTTTTGCCTATTTTCATATAATAAGGCTTTTTCTCATGCATCAATATAATCAAAATAATTAGAATCTTCCACCATTCTTTCAACTATTTGTAGCCAAAGAGATCCCCTTGCCAATCCTCTAAATAAAGAATTTTTTTATATTCAATTTGGTATAGGCCCAATCTTTGAAGTCATAACTAGATCTAGTTCCAAATCCTCACCAAGCTTGTTTCATGCAGTATCAATTTATAATATAAGCAAAGTTGTGTATTATTATAAGGATACATATCATTTTTATGATAAAAACATGCCACCTCATTAGGTCTAAATTGAGCATAATTATTTTCAATAGCACATAAAAAGTCAATGTGCTTTGGATTTAAAGGATATGTGATGGATTTATCAAAATCTTGCTCAAAAGTATCATCACGAAGTTTATCAACTTCTTTTGCTTTTACATCTTTAATTGGTGAATCAACCAACTTTGCTAGGAATTGAGGCCTTTGTATAAAAGGCCTTTTACTCATATCTTAGTTCCTAGCAAAAATTCACGAGTTAAGAAATCTGGTAAAGAATTATAATTTCTTTTAAAAAATTAATTATTAAAATAAAACATAGAAAGTAGTCCTTGCCATTTAGCAAAGATTTGTTTAAAAGCAATGTTTTTAACATCCTTGGTAAGGACATCTTTTACTACCATACAATTTAACCTTAAAAATAATTTATGATTTAATAGATTACTTTTAAATTTTTGAATACATAGTATAATAGTTAAGATTTTTTTTTTAATAATAGAGTAATTAACTCTAGTTCCTTTCTAGACTCTTAAAATGAAGTGAACTAATTATTCTTTAGAATTAATCCTTTGCTTAGGGATTCCTCCTTAACTCTTATTTTATACAATAGTTTCAACTATTTTAAAAGCACTAGGATAAGGAAGAGTTAAACCTGATAGTTCTTTTGTTTTTAATTTTATTTTTTAACTTCATTTGTATGTTCATCCATCCACTCTGGAGGATTTTTCTATAACCTATCAAACAAAAACTTGGCATCATAAGCTAATTCTTTATAGAATTCTGAAATACAATTTAGACATCCTAAAAACCTTTGCAATTCTTGTTTTTTTCAAAGGTAATCAGGAAATTAGTCAACTAATCAATTAATAGGAATAATTGTTCCATTTTTGATAAAGTGACCAAAGAATCTAACCTTGGTTTGGAATAACTTCATCTTTTTGGTTGAAATGGCTAAACAAGCCTTTCCAATAACCTTTAAAAATATGTTTAAATGCAAAAAATGTTGCTTAATTATTTTAAAAAATGCTAACACATCATTGATATAAATAATAGTAATGTTGAATAAGCATTAAATCTTTTATTCATGATCTTTTAAAATTTAGAGGGTGCCTTCTTTAACTCAAAAGGTATTACATTCCATTTATAATGTCTGAATGGAACTTTAAATGCTATTTTATTTTTATCCTTTTCATGAATTTAGATTTACCAATAACCATATTTTATATCAAAATTTGAAAATATTAGAATTTCATAAAGTCTATTTGGCAAATCTTTTTTATTAGGTATAGGATATTTGATTCATCTTAAGGCCTTATTTAAAGGCTTATAATTAATAACCAATCTTGGAACTCCTTACTCTAATTTTGCAGCATTTTTCACATAAAATACTAGGCAACTCCATGGATTGTTACTTTTTCAAAGGGATCATTTTTTTTTTATATAGATCACTAAATTTCTTCATTTTATAACTATTTGATAAGTACTTGACCTTAATTAAAAGTCACTTCATATGGTAATTTAACATATGCTTTTTTCTATCCCAAAAAGTAGTAAGGATTTTTGCATAAGTTATATTTTCTAACTTTTTCTGTAATTTTTGTATTTTAATTTGTATAATAGGGGTATTTATCTTTTCTTATAAATATATATTTTTTACCTCTCTCTAAAAAGATTGAACAAATCTTCTTTTTTCTTTTTATTGATTTTTGAAGTACATTTATCCCCTTGTATTAAGGGATGGATATAAATTTAAGACTAATAAACTTTCCATCTATCCATGAGAAAATCCCTTTATCCTTAATTTCTTAATAAGATATAGCATTTGCAGGAAAAGATTTCCTAAAATAACATCTTGAGATAGGTTTTTAACTAGTATGAAAGGAATTTTTATGTAAATTCCTTTGTTGTACATATGTGTATAAGATAGCTTGTATCTAATAACAAGCTTACTTCTATTAGCTATGTTTAACACTTTTGTTGTTTTTAAAAAGTATTTTGAAAAAAATATTCCTCATTAATACAATTCATGTTCATGCCTAAATCAATTAAGGCAATAGTTGAAAAAATATGCTTTTTATTAACTATTACAATACTTTGAGTATACCACTTATGGGTAATTGCCTTATCAATGAGATTAACATATTGAAGAGTACTTAAGTTTTCTTTTAAAGAAGCATATGGAATGCCTAGAAGATCATTTATAGATTCTAAGACTAAAATTGTTTCTTTTAAGTCTTTTATTTCAATTTTTAATTGATTCATTTCACCATTAAGCTTCTAATCAAATGTTCTATTATTATTGCTTTAGTTTTTAAATTAGAATGATTATTTTAAATTCTTTTAATAATAGTTTTTAAACTATAATCTTCTTTTGGTTCTTTAGCCTTAGTTTTGTTTCAAGATAAATAAAGATATTTTTGGAATTATTCTCTTTTTTCTTTTGGATCAATAATCTTATCAATGAGATTTAATATCAGATTATCTTCTTTTGTAAAAGCTAATAAGTCATTATTTTTACATAAAATTTGATAATAGTTTTACTAACTATTACAACTATTACTAGAGTCATCTTTAGAGGTAATTTTTTCTTCCTTGAGAAGATTTACTTCTAAGTTTAATTCCTTAGATTCATCCTCTAATAAGAAGATATACATAAGTAACCTCTTAAGGTCTTCATTTATAGATAATTATTGAATTTTTTGTTTCATTTTCCATTTATTAGAATAATGCCCTATTTTTCTCCATTTGCAATAAACAACTATTTTCTTTTTGTTTTTATATGGACTAGGCTTTTTCTTTTCTTTTAGCTTTTCATAAAAGGATTTCATTTGAAGTACAGGGTTACAATGCTTTCTTTTGAAAATTTTAAGATATTTCATAGATAAATAACCTATTTGTTCACAAAAGTCTCTTAGGGCCTCTTTATCCTGTATCTTTTCACATTGTAATTGTCTATATAGTTTTATCTTCTTATAAATTTTAACTCCTTCTACTATAACTTTTGCAACTAATTCTCCATTTGTATAACTAAAGTAATCAATAACTTCTTCATGATAAGATTTTAACCTACTTTTACCCTTTCAATAAATAGGAGAGGTAATCCAAATATAAATTTTTCTTTCTAGAATATTTTCTAGAAAATAATACATCTACTAAAGTGAAACAAATCTAAGCATCTCAAATTAATAAGTTACTCAAATGTTTTATCTATTAATAAGGTAATTATATTAATAAAATGATTGGGAATTGTATAAATTAGTTTATTAACACTATTAGCCAACAACACCCCTTCTCTAATTTTCTTTCTTTAATTTTATGACATTAAATATTTAAGAATTAACTTCATTTAATGAGTGAATATCCCACTAGCCTTTAAGTTATGCAATAAAACTATTTATTATGAATCATGCTATTTTGAGTTTAGAATTACCACTTTTAGATTTTGCAGTAATGGTAAACATCATTATATAATAGAGTAGAACAAAATTCTAATTTTCTGACATTTCATCTAAATTCCATTTTATGATACTACTTCCATCATTTTGTAAGTAATTTTACTCATATTGTTTCTCTAATAAAAGGTTGACTGAAGTTAGTTTAAGATAATATAATTTTGTGGGGATTATTAAAATTTATTTTGTTTATTTCTAGACTTTCCTTCTTATAAGAAGGTGATGGATCTTTACGATCTAAATTTCGTTCTAATAAGAACATTTTCTAGATTCTATCCTAATAATCCTTAGCTTATGATTCTTCTTCGGTAATCTTTTCTTTTTTTCCTAATACAGAGGTATCATTTTCTTTTAATCCAAATAGGCAAAGGGAATTTGGTTGGTTCATAATTCTCTTGCTTTTTCTTAACTTGTTTGTGATATGCGTATCAATGCACCTTAAGTATTATGAATCCTTTAAATGCCATTAAATAAAAGAACCATTCATCTTTATTTGCTTTTTTTACATAAATAGAATGCTTCATTGGGTAACACATCATTTCTATCTAATAAGGCTCCTCCTTTCATTCCAAGGAGACATTCACATAAAGGAGTCACAAAATTATCTTGTTTATTCCTATAACTGAATTTGTTGTAAGACATATGTTATTATTTCTTGGGAATTCCAAATCCATTAAACACCATCTATTAAGGAAACCATTACTCTTGATTAGCATTATTTGTTGTAAGAGAACCATTCATTGTTTAAAACTTAGGATTATCAAACCATTCCTTGGCAAATAAAGCTTATTTTTTCAATGCAAGGAATTATTCACACAAAATATCATGTAAATGACATCCATGTATACATCAAACTTTAATTTTCTTTCAACATGCACTTTAATAGACCTCGTATACTCTAAATCCATTGAATTCCATAAAATAATATAGGTATTGATCTTGGTTAGCCATTTTTTTTCTTTTTTTTACAAGATAAAATTATATGAAAGATAAGACTAGTTCTTCCTTTCTATCTAATATGACTTCTCCTTTTGTTTAAAGAGTCATTCTAATGGTTACTTATAACAAAGATTGGCAAGTATTCTTAAATGAAAACACTAAGCCATTAAAGAATAAGGATTAGACAATTAAGTTCACCATTAAGGTGACAAGTAGAGCAATGACATCTAAGATAAGAAGTTAGGAAATCACCATACTCAAAAAACATAGGTGATAAGAATTATAACAATGAAATTGAACCCAAATTCATATAACATTGATCATAAAACTAATAAAATTTTCATCTATTTTTGAGGAAATTCCTTTATCACTAATTTTCTCAATAGGGTATAACATGTGTAAGAATGGATTTCTTAAAATAACATCATGAGATAGGTTTTTAACCAATAAGAAAGGAATTTCTATGTAAATTCTTTCGTAGCATATATAGAACCTTATTGGATGATGCATGCTATATATCTAAGGAGAAATTAATTAAAGCACACAAATATAAAAGAAACTTAAAACAAATAATAACAAAAATAAAATACTTATAGAAACAAAGCTTTCATTGAACACCAAGCATTGTTACAAGATTATATTTTACAAGGAATAGAGAGAGGAGCAAATTTAAAGCATGAAGGAAATTGGACTTAACCTCTCTTGCCTTATAAGAGGTTTATTTATACAAGGAAAAAGATGGTAACCATTATTGAAGCAATCTTCTTTTTACAAAATGGGATGCTCCATGATGTTTTATTTTCCTCCATTTTTGTTAAAGTAGCTTTATTAAAGCCATCCCATGACAATTTGTCCATCAAAAGTTATTTTTCTTTTTGCCTTTTACAACTCCTTTTCTTATGTAGACTCCATCATCAAAAAAGTCAAAATTCTCCCACCATCAAATATTAATCTATCTTGCTAACCTTGGAACATGTCTAATGTTAGTAGTTAGGACATTAACCTATTTAGCCATAATAGTGTAGTTCCATTTAATAATCCATGGAACATGATACCATGTTGCAAACATTAACAATGGGCCTTTCACCTCTTTATTTGCTTCACAAAACCATTCATAAACAACTCGACTTTATAGGGTAAGGTTAAATGATGTAAACTACATTTGAAAAATTAGGTTTTAAACTAATTTGGAAATCTTTTTAGGTCATTCAAAAGATGCATTTGAATGAACAAACTAAATTTCCTTTGCCTATTTTCATACAATAAGGCTTTTGCCAATGCATTGATATAATTGAAATAAGTATAGGTTTTAACCTTCCACTATTCATTCAATTCTTTGTATCCAAAGAGATTCCCTTGTTAATCTTTTACATAAAAAATTTACTTTATCTTGATTTTGGTAGATTTCCAATTTTTTAAGCCATAACCAAATCTAGTTCCAAATCTTGTTTTTATGGGTTTAATAACTATTGAGTTTATTTCATGTAGTATCTGCTGGTAATACAAATAATCTTTCATACTATTATGATGATACATATTATCTTTAAGATAAAAACATGCAACCTCATCAGGTTTAAGTTAAGCATAATTATTTTCAATAACATACAAAAAATCTATACACTTTGGAATTAATTGATATGTAATGGATTTATGAAAAGCTCTCTCATAAGCATCATCATAAAGTTTATTAACTTCTTTTACTTTGCATCTTTAACCAATGAATTAACTAACTCTATTAGGGGTTAAGGCCCTTGTATGAGAGGCCTTTTACTCGAGTCTTAGTTCCTTGCAAAAATTAATTAGTTAAGAAATCTAAAACCTAGTAAAGATTAAGAATTTCCTTTAATAAAATCAATATGAAAATCAAACACAGAAAGTATTTGTTGTCATCTAGCAAAGATTTCTTTAGAAGTGATGTTTTTAACATCTTTAGTAAGGATATCTTTTGTTACCTTACAATTTATCCTTCAAAGGAATTTATGATTTAATAGATCATTTTTAGACTTTTGGATCCATTGCACAATAGTTAAGATTTCTTTTTCTATAATAGAGTAATTAACTCTATCTCCTCTCTGGACTCTTGAAGTGAATCAAACTACATATTCTTTTGAATTAATCCTTCACTTAAAAATTCCTCCATAAACCTTTTCAGATGTATCAGTTTCAACTATTTTAAAAGTATTAGGATAAGGTAAAGTTAAACATGGAAATTCTTTTGTTTTCAAGTTTATTTTCTTAATTGCTTTCATATGTACACTTGTCCACTTGAGAGGATTTTCTTATAACCTATCAAACAAAAGTTTAGCATCATAAGTTAATTCTTCATAGAATTCTAAAATATAATTTAGGCAATTGTTTTTGCAATTGTTTTTCTTTTCTCTAATTTCATCAAAAAATTTAGAGGTAAACTCAATTACTTAATCAATAAGATCAATTGTTCCATTATCAATGAAGTGACTTAGGAATCTAACTTTGGTTTTAAATAACTTCATTTTCTTAACTAAAATGATTAAACCAACTTTTTTAGTAACCTTTAACAAAAGTTTTAGATATTTGAAATGCTGTTCAATGGTATTAGAAAATATTAATATATCATCAACATAAATAATTATAAATGTCGAATAAGTATTAAATATTTTATTCATAATTTTTTGAAATTCTGAGTGTGCATTTTTAACCCAAAAGACATTATATTCCATTTATAATATTTGAATGAAACTATAAATACTATTATATATATATATATATATATATATATATTGTAAATCTAGATTTACCAATAATTAGATTTCATGTCAAATTTTTGAAAATATTTGAGTTTCATAAAGTTTCTTTAACAAAATTTTTTATTAGGTATAGGATATCTAATTCATTTTAAATCTTTATTTAAATGCTCATAACTAGTAACTAACCTTAGAACTCCTCACTCCAAACCTACAACATTTTTCACATAAAATGCTAGGTAAATCCATGAGTTGTCATTTTTTCTAATAAGCCCTTTTTTCTATAAGATTTTTTTTTTGTATAAATGTCTAAATAACTTGGTCCCATAGCTTTGGTAGGTATTTGACTTTCATAAAAATCACTTCATATGGTAATTCTACTACATACTTCTTCCTATCCCAAAAGGCAGTTGAGATTTTAGCACAAACCAAAATTTCCAACTTTTCTTGTTATTCTTATGTTTTAGCTTTTATAACAGGAGTATTTATCTTTTATTGTAAATATTTATTTTTTACCTCACTCTAAAGAGATTGAATAAATCTCGTTTTTTGTCCTTATTGATTTTTGAAGCACATTCATCTCCCTATATTGAGAGGTAGATTTAAATTTAAAATTAATAAGCTTTCCATCTATTTCTAAGAAAATCTCTTAATTGCTAATTTCCTTAATAGGGTTTAGCATGTGTAAGAAAGGATTTCCCAAAATAACATATTGAGATAGGTTTTTAACCAATACGAAAAGAATTTCTTTGTAAATTGCTTTAATGCATATGGCTGCATGAGATAACTTGTATTTAAATCTAAGATTGCTTTTGTCAGTAGTGTTTAATACTTCTATTATTTATGAAAAGTATTTTGAAGGAATTATTCACTCACTAATACTATTCATATCCATGCCTAAATTAATTAAGGCTGTAGTTGAAAAAATATACTCTTTATTGATTACTACTGTAATTTGAGTATGTCACATATGCGTAATTACCCTAATAATAAGAT
The DNA here is from genome assembly GCA_019804595.1 of Bruguiera parviflora. Classification (NCBI taxonomy): domain Eukaryota; kingdom Viridiplantae; phylum Streptophyta; class Magnoliopsida; order Malpighiales; family Rhizophoraceae; genus Bruguiera; species Bruguiera parviflora. The sequence continues at coordinate 7,684,758 of CM034045.1, read as the reverse complement.
TAACATATTAAAGAGTCATTAACACTTTTTTTTAAAAAGTGTTTGGAATGTTTGGAGGTTCACTTATAGATTTAAGAACTAAAACTCTTTCTCTTAAGTCTTTTATTTTAGTTTTTAACTAATTGATCTTAACTTTAAGCTGTCCAATTGAAGGTTCTATTGTTATTTCTTTAGTTTTTAAACTAGAATGATTATTTCTAATTTTTTGAATAATAGTTTTTAAATTATAATCTTCTTATAGTTCTTTAACCTTAGTCACATTTCAAGATAGATGAAAATATTTCTCTAGTTTTTTTTTTTTTTTTGATATATAATCTTATCAATAAGATCTAATATTAGATTGTCTTCTTTTATAACCCATTACTTTTACACAAAATTTGATTATAGTTATACTGATCATTACAACTATTATCAGAATTATCTTCAGAGGTTATTTCTTCTTCTTATATAAGATTTACTTCTAACTCTGATTCCTTAATTTCATATTATGATAAGAAGATATGTATAAGTGACCTCTTAATGTCTTCATCTACAAATAATTCTTCAATTTTTTTTGGTTTCATTTTGCATTTATTAGAGTAATACCCTATTTTTCTATGTTTGTAATAGATAACTATTTTCTTTTTCCCCTTTTATGGATTAGCCTTTTTCTTTTCTTTTAACTTTTCCTTTTCATAAAAGGATTTCTTTTAAATTATGAGTTTATAACATGTTCTTCTAAATCTTTTAGGATATTTTATGGGTGGATAACTCATATATTCAGATAAGTCTCTTAGGACCTTTTTACCTTGTATCTTTTCATTCTATAACTATTTATGCAGTTTTTTAGGTATTTCATAGATGGATAACCTATCTATTCACAAAACTCCCTCTATTATAACTTCTACAACTAATTCTCTGTGGATATAACTATAGTAATCAATAACTCTTCCATGATAAGATATTAACCCATTTTTTACTCTTTCAACAATAAGGTAGGTAACTCAAATAAAAATTTTTCTTTTTAGAAATACTAACGATCTTCTTTAGTATAAATCTTTAAAAAGAACATATCTTTATACCACTTAAAGTGAGAAAAATCCAAGCATTTCCTATTAACGATTTGCTCATATATTTTGTCCAGTAATAAGGTAGTTGTACCAATAAAGTGATTAATAATTGTATAAATCAATGTATCAACATTATTAGCCAACTACATCGCTTACTCTAATTTTACACCATTCAATATTTAAGACCTAACTTTGTTTAATAAGTAAAAATTCCACTAGCCTTCATGCTATCTAGTAAAACTATTTACTACAAATCTTGCTATTTGAGGATCAAAATTATGTAGCTTAGAGTGCTCCAAGACCTTTGGTTAAATCAAAAATGGAAAAAAGGGTTTGATTCAAACTCATTTCAATAAAAGTAATAGACTACAATATGTTGGGTAAAAATCTTTAAAAAGTAGAATTAGTTGATTAAATAATTAAAAGGTTAAGAAACCTTAAATTAAAAGAAAGAGATGTCTCTATATTGGGAAAAATGGAATAGATTATGAAAGAAGAATCGGAGGTTAAAGATTATGTGGGTAAAATTTAGAAAATGTTTTTATTAGAACAAAATCCAATTTGAAAAGATCCATCACCTTCTTATAAGAAGGAAAGTATGGAAATAAACAAAATGACTTTTAAAAAAGTCCCCACAAAATTATATTATCCTAAACCAACCTTAGTAGACCTCTTATTAAAGGAACGATTTGATTATAATTTTATATAATATAGGTTTAGGCAAAACAAATATAGTTAAGACAACTGTTTCAACAATAAGAACTATTTATGAACTTGAAGAATGGTGGAAGGTAAAACCCTACAATTATTTTGATCATATCAAAGCTTGGTAAGGAGCATATTATATGAAAATAGGCAAAAGAAATTCAGTTGGTCCACTTAGATTCATCTTCCAAATGATCCAAAGAAATTTCCTAATTGGTTTAAAACTTGGCGTTTTAAATGGTGATAGCAAAAAATATGTATTCTTTATTAATTACAACCATAATCTTTATATGTCATTTATGGGTAATAACCCTATCTATTCAATAAAATAATGTAATAATTCATCTTAGTTAGCCATTTTTTTCTTTCTTTTTAAAGGATAAAATGGTTCATTGTATGAAAGACAAGACCAATTCTTCCTTTTTATCTAATAAGACATATCCTTGTGTTTCAAAAAGTCATTTTGATGGTTACTTGCTAGAAGATTGGCATGTATTCACAGATGAAAAGATTGAGTTGTTAAAGAATAAGGGTTGGATAGTTAATTTCGCCACTAAGGTGACAAGTAGAGCAACTACACTTAAGATAAGAAGTTGAGAAGTCACCATACTTGAAAAACATTAGTGATAAGAATTATAACAACAAAATTGAACCAAAATTCATATAATAATGATCATAATAAAATGGATTGTCTTATTCCATGTTGTTCCTTCTAAAAGAGAAAGGTCACAAATTTCTAGTAACTTGTACTAACACACACATTGAAAATAAGTATTAATCATGGAAACACTGAAAACAAGTATGGGTGAAAGAGCTTTATTATATGAAAATAGGCAAAAGAAATTTAGTTGATTCATATAGATTCATCTTCCAAATGATCTAAAGAAATTTCCTAATTAGTTTAAAATCTAGTTCTTCAAATGGAGTTTGAATCACCTAACCCTACCAAATAAGGTAAAAACTATTTATGAGTTTAAAGAATAATGGAAAGTAAAATTCTACAATTATTTAGATTATATTAAGTTTAGGAAAGAGTAGTATAATATGAAAGTAGGAAAAGAAATTTAGTTGGTTCATTCAAATTTATCTTTTAAATGATTTAAAGAAATTTCCTAATTGATTTGAAACCTAATTTTTCAAATGGGGTTTGCATCACATAACCTTACTTGGTAAGGTAAGAACTATTTATGAACAAATTTGTGAGAAAAATGATGAGGTTAAAGACCCATTACTTATGTTTGCCTTTTGGTATCTTATCCTATAGATCATAAAATGGGATTATACTATCATGACTAATTAATCAAATGTGCTAGATATGGATATTAAACATATCCCTTGGTTGGCACAAAGGATTAACATCTAATGGTGGGAAAAAATTGACTTCTTTGATGATGAAGTCTATACAACAAAAGGTGTCATTTATATAAATAGACCAAAAGCCCCACCAAAACCCTCTCCTTTTGGCAATCTAGATGATGTCCTTATTACTCCCACTAGAATGAGACATGTAAGCAAGTCAAGCCGAAATAAGTCAAAGACACTTCAATGATGACATCATGTAGGACTCACAAGACTCATACAAGTTTTAAAAATGACAAACTATGTTTGATAGAAAAGAAGTAAAGATACCAAACAAGCAGCTTTTATCATAGCTATTTTACTAAAGTAGGAATCAAGGACTTAACTACTTTATTAAAGTGATTCCTTTGGTTGGTTATTAGTTTTTTTTTTTTTTTTGTTTTTGTGTAAATAGATTGGGCTAGAATGCTAGAGGTAGAGTCCAATTTTCTTCCCCACTTATTTCTTTGTAACTTTGTTTATGCTATCTATAGAATATAAGCTTATAATGACTATTGTTGTAGAATGAAAGTTTTATTTCTTTAAGTCATTTAATTTTGCTAATTTCTTATAGTTTTCTATATCTTATCACTTTATTATATTCCTATGATCCTATGTAGTTTAGTAAAGAAATTATATCAATCTTTATCTTTAGTCAATAAGTAATCAACTTAGATATGTTGAAAAAAGATTAAAAAAATTTCTCCATATTCTCCAAAACCTCTAATTAAACTAAAAATAAAGTAACCCATTTGTTACAAGAAGTCTTCTAAAGCATTTTTTACCTTGGGTTTTATCCTTTTGTAACTACACATATAGCTTGATTTCATTGTAGAGTTTAACTTCTTCAGCTTCTACCTCAACAATTAATTCTCCATAAGTATAACTAGAGTAGTTAATAACTCCTATATAGGTGTTGAAAGCATTGGCATAAATTCTTGACAATGATACTATGAATTATGGATAGGTTAAGACTTAACTAGCTTTATAGAAGTAATAGTCTCAATAGAAATAGAAATAAAGAAATAGTTATTAATGAAAAACAATGGTTTGTTATAAATGCAAAAAACTATTGCACTCAAATTAGTGAAAAATAAAGCAAAAAATCCGAAAGTTATTTTTGGATGAGGACTTTAAGAGGTCTTTAATGCACATTTTCTTATCAGAAAGTGAGTCAAAAGAATCATAAGACTTTAATGGAATTGGTATCTAAAGAAAGGTTACTAGAGATAATGACTCTAACCAAAACAAGACATGTAAGCAAGTCAAGCCAAAAGTAGTCAAAGACATATTAATGATGACATCATGCAAAACTCACGAAGACTTATTACTAGTTAGGGTTTAAATAACTCAGCACTTATCTATGTAATAGATAATTGATAGAGTTAGTTTTGTAACTCTTTATCAGGAGTAATTAAATCAAGTCTAAGTGATCGACCTATATGGTTTTCTTGTTTTCTAAACTTTATCCTGTCTTTATTTGATTTAAATTTGATGCATGTTTTATATCTAAACATTAAGATTGAAGGATTTGATATGATGCTAGCCTCAAAAAACTTTCATGATCTAGAGCTAAAAAGATGAAAAAAGCACTTTATGTGCTAATTAAGGATATTTGGGTCAACTAAGTAACAAATGATATAAATTCAAACTTGAAAGAGGAGTAAGACTTTGTTAATATGATTAAACTGCTTAATGGGATAGGGTTAAGTAATAAAATCCACTTCTATATAGGAGTTTGATTTAAAATAAAAGTGTTCATATATTTTATGAGTATATCATTATCTTTACTTTTAAGGTTTTAAGGTTGTTACTTTAACATATAAAGAGGCTTGATTTCATTGTTAAAAGATATAGATTATTGGTGAATAAAAGGTGCCATTCAAAAGCTTATTTTCCCATAAAGGTTGAACAAAAGGGTAGTCCCTCTAAACAGTAAAATGTCTTCTAGCATGCTATTACGCCTAACACCAGTAGGATTCACAAAGGCTTCCCTTATACTTATATTCTCCTTAAACCTTTATTTTAGGTGGTACAAAGATGTATTCTTCTCTAAGATTCTTAGCAGAGAAAATAATGTATTTTTTAGAAAGACAAATTTCTCATTAGGTTACTTACCCTACTCATAGAAAACGCAAGAAATAAATTAAAACCCTATCATGTAAGAGTTATTAATTAATATAGTTATACTTAATATATTTTAAAATATTAGGTAAAAATTTTGAACAAATAAAATTGGTAGATGAGATAATCAAAAGGTTAAAAACATTAGTTTAAAGGAAAATAAAGCCTTTGTACTAGGAAAGAGGAATAGATTAAAGAGGAAAAAGAAAAGAACACTTATATATATAATCACCAACCATTTTATTAGCTTAACTACCTTATCAATGAACAAAAAATATGTGCAACTCATTAACTTGAGGTACTCAGACTTATCTCATTTTAAGTGGTATAAAGATGTAGTCTTCTTTAAAATTTTTATGAGAGAAGATAGATATAGTATTTTCTAAAAAGAAAAATTTTTTACTAGGTCACCTATCCTATTCATAGAAAGAGTAAAAAATAGGATAAAATCCTCTCATGCAAGAGTTATTGACTACTTTAGTTATTTTTATGGAGAATTAGTTGTTAAAGGAGTTAAATTCTATAATGAAATCAAGCTTAAGGCTAAGGCATTTAGAAATTATGCATAAATGAGAGAAATGATCTTTTAAAAAGGGAATTTATTAGAAAAAGTAATAGTCTTTGGAATTGCTTAGCATTTATTGCAACACTAGAAAGAGGCATGCCAAGATTAGTTATTGAGTACAACCTTTTAAATGTCTATTAATAAGGTAGTTGTTCCAATAAAATAGTTAGTAATTTTATATATTAGTGTATTAATACTGTTAGTAAGTTGAACTCCTCATTTTATTTTTATAACAAAAAGGAATTGAGTTTTAGCTTTTTTTTTTTTTTGGATAAATAAAGATCTTCCTAGGCTTTAAGCTATCCAATAACAACCAAACCTATTTCATGTAGAATTTGTTGATAATACAGACAATCCTCCATACCTGTATGAGGACACATATCATCTTTAAGATAAAATCTAACAAGAAACAAAAGTTAATTTAAAGATCATTTTTTGCTTATATTCTCTCATATAAAAGAAATTAGTGATCAATGGATTTACTCCAAGATAAATGAAAGGTTTATTAGTTTTAAATTTGTATCTACCTATCAGTATAGGGAGATATAAGTCTATTAAAAGAAAAAAGACATTTCTTGAATTTGATATATATATTCTTCAACCTCTTCTTTTTCCTCTTTAATTAGTTCCTCCTTTTCTAATACAAAGGCTTCTTGTTCCCTTAAATGAAGGTTTTTTAACCTTTTAACTATCTCATTTACTAATTATGTTTGTTTAGGATTTTTACCTAATATTTTGTAATTTATTTCTTCCAAAGGGAAGAGTTTAAATTAAATTTTTTTTTCTATTTCTAATTTAACTACAAGTTTTTGAGCTTTTAGAGAAATTTTTAAATTAATCCTTTATTTAAGGATTCCCCTATATCCTTTATTTGATCTATCTATTTTAACTATCTTAAAAGCATTAGAATGCAAAAGGGTTAAGCATGGTAGTTCTAATGTGCTAATATTAATTTCCTTAACTACCTTCATATGAATTGTATTAATAAAGAGATAGTACCTTTAAACTACTTTTCAAAAACAATCAAATTTGTTTCAACTATCTTAAAGCATCAAGATGTGAAGGGTTAAAGATGACAAGTTTTTTTGCACTAATCTTAATTTTCTTAACCACCCTAATGTGAATTATATTAACAAATAGATAGTACCTGAAAATATTTTTTGAAAACAATTGAAGTATTAAACATTGTAGATAAAGTAAACTTGTCATAAGATATAAGTTATCACAAGCAGCTATTTGCAACGAAGGAATCTAGACATTAAGATTAAAGGATTTGATACGATTTCTTGAAAAACTTAATCCATAGTTATAAGATTTATTGTAACATTATGAATACCACAATTTTAGTAATTAAAGAAATTCCCATAAAATATGCAGATAAAGGGATCCATTCAGCTACTACCTTAGGAGCTAATTCTTTATAAGTGTAATTAAAGTAATCAATAACTCTTACATGATAGGATTTTAACTTATTTTTTAAATAACATAGTATTTTTTTAATGCCATTGAAAAACATTTTAAACATTCGAACCTTTTCCTAAAGGTTATTGAAGATAAAAGATTAACAATATTTGCTAAAAAGATGAAATTATTCCAAATCAAGGTTCAGTTCCTTGGGCACTTTATTGTAAATGGAACTATAAAATTGTATTATCGTAGATCAACTCCAATTGACCTCTTATTAGAGGAACAACCTAAATATAATTATTTTCAATATGATGATAACAATATAGTAAAATGGAATCTTAACGGAATGAGACTCATTTAATGCTTAAAACTTATAGTCATCACCTAATTCCTTGGCAATAAGGCTTCTTTTGTTGTTACAATCACATGCACATCAATACACCTTTGTTAGTCTAAATCCATTACTTTTCATTACTTGAAAGACTAGACCATAGCATAGACATTTAAGTTAATTTCATGATTTGTTAATAGGAATTTAATGGATTCCACTCTCATCTTTTAGGTAATCAACCATTCAATCCGTCTAAGAAAGCTAATAGACATGAATGACTCCTTCTTTTGAGGAATTCAATGGATTTAGTATATTTAAGATGTATTGACGTGTATTTAGCAACAAAATTATTATTCAATGTAAAAATGGATGTTAAAGGGATGATCCCTTTGAGTAAATGATTCCTTGCAATGAAATGAGAAGCCTGATTGCAATGGAATCGGTTAAAGATTTCAACTTTCAAGTAATGAATGCTTTTATATTGCTAAAAAAAGTTGATTAAGAATAATAGCTCCTTTATTTAATGGATTGCAATGGATGTAGACTACCTAGAGGACAAGTCTTATTGTCAAACAATTAACAAATAGCTTCATTTTTCAAGTATTAAACTATTTGTTAATGGCAAAGAAATCTAAACAAGAGTTATAGCTTCTTTATTGGCCTAAGGCATAAAGTTCATTTTGTAGTGAAATTTGTTATAGGTGTTCACATTTAAGTTAACTTCATGATTCTTTAATGAGAATTACTCTTTGGAATGAAAAGAGAAGCCTTAATAGGTAGAAAGGAAGTGTTTGTTTGATCTTTAAGGTAATAAAGCATTCTATCCATATAAGAAAAAGCTAATCAAGATTAATAACAACTTTGTTTGATAGGGTTTAATGGATTTAGACATAGATGTTAATTGCATGATATTTTTGTGTTTTGATTCCTTGTAATGATAAGAGAAGCATCATTACAATGGAATCAATTGATGATCTCAAATTTCAAGAATAAAACAATTATGTCCAAGAAAAGTAGGCTAATCAAAAGTAATAATTTCTTTATTTGATGGACTTCAATGGACTTTAACTATCAAAGGAGATGTACTATTGTCAAGTAATCAAGATGTGATCTGATGGCTCATGCAACAAATGGTTCACTCAAAGTAAAGAAAGCTAATTAAGAGTAATAACAACTTTATTAAAAGGACTTTAATAAAATCAAACTACCTAAGACATAATAATGTGCTTTTCACATTGAAAATTGTTACAGAGGTAGGCATTTAAGTTAGCTTCAAGTTTTTTTAGTGCAAACAACTCCTTGAATGAAACGAGAAGCCTTATTAGTTAAAAATGAATTGTAGATCTCAATTTTCAAGCAATGAATCATTTTATCCATGTAAGAAAAGTTAATCAAGATGAATGACACTCTTTTGTTTGATGGAGCTTAATGGATTTAGACTACTCAAGGTGTATTTACATGTATGTCATAACAAAATTAATGTTTTGTGTAGACATGTATGTTAATTGTAAGATCATTTTGCGTTAATGATTCCTTAACATGAAGGTTGGGCACCCTTATTCTAAATGAATTAATTGATAGACTTGACTTTCTATGCAATGAACATTGAAACCACTCCCTTCATTCCAAGAAATTATGCAACACAAATAAGAACTAATAAATAAACTAGTGACCCTATAAAAAGCATAAAATAGGTAAAATAATTTTGTGTTTTTGAACCTACTAATTGGTTGCTAAGCGGGGAGAAATCCAATGATGATACAGTGACCAAAATTTTCTATTGAATTCCTAGGATGTCATTGGCTAAAGGGCTTAGGGACTTAATCAATGAGTCTCATTTACTTGACATGATTAACCACATGCTGAAAAGTGATGAAAGGAAAGTAAAGTGTTGCATAGAGCATATTAAGCTCATTAATATGGATAAGATGAAAGCTAGGAGCATTTTTTATGGCATTACAAAATATAATGATGTTGGGTGTGAAATAATTCAATAGGATAGGTTCAAAATTAGATATGTAAAAGATGATGGTGACAATGTAGACTATGTTCCATTTGATGCCAAAAGGAATTTTAGAAAAATTAAGGAAGGGGATAATAATCCACTTGCTACAACTACTGAGAGTATCAATATGCCAATGGAGTGAGTTTAATGAATGCTTTGTCGATGGCTTAGTCAGAAAGTGGAAAGAGACTAGAGGAAATGTAGCAAAAGAAGATAATGATCACAAGGAAGATTAAGAGAATTCTAAGATGGAATTTGCAAAAATACTTGTTGAGGAACTCTTAGATGATGATGATGAATAGTTGGTAGAGGCATGAATTCAAAATTTCTACAATGATGGGCTCAGAGACACTAAACAAGTAGATGAAAGCATAAGTGCACATGTAACAACATCAAAGAGAGATGGTAGAACAACATGCAATAAAGATAAGGGGTATAAGATAGAGTACTCTAACTCATATAAAGAAGGAGACTTAAATGGCACTAATGCACCTAGTGACTAGGATAAGGCAATGTGAAGCAAGAGCCAAGCTCCCACATATGATCCATTCTCCAAGAATCTAGTATTTGTGACTAGGATAAAATTCATTGATGCTAATCAATTCAAGGAAGTACTTATGAAGTAATAAGTATATAATAGATTTGAGATTAGCTATGCAAGAAACAGTTTAAATCTAATAAGTGTTTATTGCAAAGCAACAAGTTACCCCTAGAAGATCATTGCTGCCATGTCAAGTAAAAACATTTTGAAGCTGACAAAACTTTATAAGTAAGGCCACACTTGCAAAAAGGTCCTCAATAACAAGAGGGCAACTAGTTCTTGGCTTGTTGAAAATGTTTTCAAGAATTATGGTAGGATTATAATAATGAAATTCATTGATATGAAATAGATGTGTGAGAAGCATATAAGGTTGGATGCAAGTATTCCCAAAATGAACAGTTAGAAAACTTGTTATTGATAAGTTTACAAGGATTTTGATGAGCAGTATGCACAATTAATGGATTCTAAAAATGAGATATTAAGGTCATATCTAGGTAGCACAATCAAACATGAAGTACATAGGCCTGCTATTTGTAGGGGATTACCCATGTTTAATTGCATGTAGAAAAATGATAGGATTTGATGGATCATTTCTAAATAGTCTTAAGAAAGCAATTGTGCACTTTACAATAGCTAAAGTTGCAAACAACCAGATGTCTCTAATAGCATGGGTTGTGATTGAGAGTGAAAGTACACAAACTTAGACTAGGTTTGTTAATTTATTGAAGGATGACATTCACATGATGCATAGAAATGGAGGGGTAGTCATACTTGACAAGCATCTTGTAAGTGAAGTTTCCTTCTCTATCCCAAAAAAAAAAATGAATTGTATCTATTTATTTAGTTCTTGTCTTAAATCGTTATGTTCACTTACTATAGGTGTTGGGACAAAGTGTATTATATCCATGCTTAAGGGGATTAGGCAATTAGTTTTGAGTAGAGTTAGGAACAATAGAGATGTGCATAGTAGATGAAAGATGGACTTGCATAAAATGTAAATGAAAATTGATTACTTAGAGAGAAGATAGCTTTGATTGTGAATTGGTTTTCAATAGATCTTTAGGGTAGGATATGCATAGGGGTGAAAAATATGTTGTAGATTTGGAAAAAAAGACTTATTCATGGATGGAATGGGATACGACTAGAATACCTTACTGCCATACCATTTCTATAAATTTGAATAAAGGAGGGATGCTTATTAATTATCTTAATCCCTAGTACACCAAGCAAAAGAACATGGGTACCTACTTAGAAATAATGAATCTGATTTAAGGTAAACCCTTTTAGCCTATAAGTTGTGAGGGCCCAATTGATCCATTGCTACCAATAAGTAAAGAGGGGCCACCCTAGGCAGAACAAAAGACCTATGAAAATTTCCTTGCTCTTCTCCCTAAAACTCAAAGACATTTAAGTTATGAAGATTTCAATAATGAGCTCAATTTAAAGTTGTTAAGAATGTTATGACATTATTTTATTTCTTATTTATCTATGTCATGTAGCCAAAAAGGCCAAAGAGAGTTATGCACAACAGGCCTGCACAAAGGAGTGGTCCTACAATGATCAGTCCTTAATAGTTACAAGAAGAGAAAAATATGAGAAAGGTTGGGCTTTAAGGAGAAAAGGGTGTTATTATTTCTACATAGGAGCTTGTGCATGGTGTCTCTACCTAAGAGTTTACTAGATAGAAGTAACTTTTGATTTGAACTTTTGTTGGTTAAAGATGTAAATTACCTCATCCTATTTGAAAGGAAATTGCCACCACTATCCACATTCCCTCTTTTAGTTTGTAAGGCAAATAATTTTTCTTACTTTATTAAGATACTATAGTAAGTGTACATAGGAAACTTAGGATTATTGGTATACCTAGGAAAGTAGATATTGTCTTTAACTTTCTTTTGCTCATCAATAACAATAATTATGTTTCCCTTTTCCCAATAGTATTTTTCCTTTTTTCTTTCATTTTCCTTTTTATGTTCCTTTTGCTCTTGAATGAAAATTGAAACAAAGTGGTAATTAACACAAAGTAACACAAGTTGATGACTTAACTGTATTGGTAACTACCAAATTGATTAGTTCATTCTCCATATAAAATACATTTACTGAACAAGAAAAAAAAATTCATGTCAAAGAGACATACACATTTACTTCCATAAAATACCCCTTTAATACCATTAATTCCTCTAACTTCATCTCCACCATTTTGTCTAAGCTTTCCAATTATAACTATAATCAATAGAACCCATGTAAGAATAAGGAAGAATGGTAAACATCAAGCTTTCTTTCTTTTATTGTTGTTGAAGTTCCCAACTTCACCCTAGGATATACTAATCTGTGATACTGAAGGGGGGGTGAATCAGTGTCACACCCCTTAAAACTCTGATAACTTAAGTCAAAGTATTCTACTTCTTTAATACTTTTGCTCTCATCAATACATAGGTACGTGAACAACTTCAACCTCTTTTTAAAAGCAAACTCTTTCTCAGATTTGACTAAGGTAGATCTATTATTACCTATTAATCACAATAATCCTCAAAGTCACCTTTTAGACACCTTGCTTATTAAACAGATTGAATGTTCTTGATTAGGTTTTCTTTAGGTTATAGGTTCGATGATACTTTAGCTACATTCATAACTCAATTCAAAACACAACATGTAAATCAAATTAAGGACACAAGAGATTTACATGGTTCCGTCAATGTGATGTACGTCCACGGTGGTAGAGACTCTTCCTTTATCGAGACAATCCACTATACTTGAGAACACTAGTGTGGTACTCCCGATGTTCACAATGGAGTTACAATGGATGTCTTAATCCTCTGTTCCTTTCACTATTGCAAATACAAAGCAAGTACAATACAAAGAGTGTCACTTACTATGTCTACCCTTCTTCTAGCTTGTCTTGCCTCTGTTGAATTGAATAGGCTACTTCACTGCCACTTAGAAGTCCACCACAACACTCTCTAGCCTCTATTGAAGAAATCTTAAAATACGTTGAGTTCTTTCTAATGCTTCACCGAATTCTTTCTCTAGGTTGTTTCGCACAACTCCTGCTTTCACTATCTTATAGTTTCACAGCTTGCACTCACACTTTTGGTCTGCTATTTCATGTCTCTTAGCGTACCTTACGGTACTGGTTTTTCTAGTTCACATCTCTCAGCCTACCTCATGCTTCTAGTCTACTATCTTCTCTTATGGGTGGTCTCACGAATACTAGGTTTGCTATCTTCTCTTTCGGGTGTCTCGCAGATACCAGGTCTGCTGTTTTCTATTCCAGGTGATCTCACGGATACTAGGTCTATTTCTTATTTCTCCTTTTGCAGGTTGTGCATTTCTGGTTTGCTTGTAGGTCATATGGCTGCTAGGATGCTCTACTTAAAGGTCGTGTGGCTACTAGGATGCTTTTCCTATTTATATACTCCTTTCTATGCAAACCTTAGTAGGGTTTATTAGAGCTATGGCGAATTTCCTTACTTACCCCTCCATGTGGCTTCATATTACTGTTCTATACAAAATTTAGCATTATCCTCCTTCTTAATTCATTTTTCTTGCTCTTTTCTTTATCCTCTTTGAATGCTTATCCTCCTTCTTAATTCATTTTTGTTGCTCTTTTCTTTATCCTCCTTGAATGTTGAATGAGCCACTTCTACTTGCACACTTAAATTTGATTGACAACAATTACAACCTATACAAGGTTATGGGAACAACAATCTTCCCCTTTGTAATTGTTGGCAACACTTACAACAAAAACCGTTATGCAACAGTCCTTCATAATCTTCTTAGAGTAATAATCCAGAAGCAGATGGATTACAACCCCCCTTAAATATGCACTCCCCATTCCTTAACAACTCCCCTTGCACTATTGCTTCTCTCCCCCTTTACCAACCAATTACAAATTTGAAAAACTTGCAAAGTAGAGATGGAGGATTCAACTGAACTTTAGGCTTGAGGAGGCATTTGCACATATAGACTCATTTTGCTCATTTCGAACAGCTCTGTGGACAGAGGTTTAGTTAGAATATCTAAGATTTGATCTTTAGTGCCGACATGCTCCAACTGAATTGTGTCCTCTTCCACTTGATCCTTGATAAAGTGATACTAGATGTCAATATGCTTGCTCCTTGAATGTTGAACCGGATTCTTGCTGAGGTTAATTCCATTTTGATTGTCACAGAGTACACTCACTGGTAACTTCATTTCAACACCCAAATCGGCCAATTGTCTTTGCATCCATATCACCTGAGTACATGCCAAACAAGTAACCATATACTCAGCCTCCACTGTGCTCAAAACAACACTGTTTTGCTTTCTACTTAGCCATGCAACACACTTTGAACCTAAGTAGAAGCTGCAGCTACTAGTTGAATTTTTATCATCTGTACTTCTTGCCTAGTCTGCATCAGTGTATGCTCATAGTTTTACAGAATCCATGGCAGGATACCACAAACCCATTTCTAGTGTCCCTTTGAGGTATCTTAGGATTCTTTTCACTACCAACACATGAGATTCCTTAGGATCAGCTTGGAATCTGCTAGCGATGCACATAGCTTGTATGAGATCAGGCCTGGATGTTGTAAGGTACAGAAGGCTCCCTATCATCTTCCTGTATTCTTTAGGGCTTGTACTCCTTCCTTCTTGATCTTTTGTTAACTTGCAGCCTACTGACATAGGGGTATTGACAGGTCTACTATCCTTCATGCCAAACTTTTTTAGCATCTCTTTGGCATATTTTGTCTGAGAAATAAAAATACCTTCTTCACACTATTTTATTTGTAATCCAAGAAAGTAAGTCATTTCTCCAATCACTGACATCTCAAATTCCTCACTTATCTTCTGTGCAAATTCTTGGCATAGCTTAGAGTGATCCTTTCCAAAGATGATGTCATCTAAATATACTATGGTTATCAGTTGGCCTTTCTTTGAGTTGAACACATATATTATCAACTATTCCTCGTCTGAAGTTCAACCTTATCAAATACGCGTCCAGCCTATTGTACCATGCTCTTGGGGCTTATTTAAGGCCATACAAGGCTTTCTTTAGCTTGCACACATATGTCTCATCCTCACTGATTTGTACTCCATCAGGTTATTCAATATACATTTCTCCTTTCAGGAGCTCATTCAGAAAAGCTAATTTCACATCTATCTAGTAAACTTTAAACCTCTTATGTGTTGCCAAAGCTAAGAACTTTCTGATAGTTTCCAACCTTGTTACTAGTGCAAAAGTTTCATTAACATCTACTCCTTCTATCTGAGTGTAGCCTTAGCAAACCATCCTAGCCTTATTCCTTACCACCTTGCCATCTTCATTGTGTTTATTTTTAAACACCC
>CM034045.1:7641937-7668965 GCA_019804595.1 Bruguiera parviflora | reverse complement strand
TACTCCTTCTATCTGAGTGTAGCCTTAGCAAACCATCCTAGCCTTATTCCTTACCACCTTGCCATCTTCATTGTGTTTATTTTTAAACACCCATTTTGTTCCTATGACATTCTTATTAGTAGGTCTTGCAACCAGCTCCCATGTTTCATTCTTCTCGATTTGATCTAGCTCCTTATTGATAGCTTTGACCCAGGCTTTGTCTTGTGCAGCCTCTTCAATAGATTTAGGTTCAACTTATGAGAGTAAAGTAGTAGCTCCCACAATTCTTCTTCTTGTTGTAACTCCTGCTGATGGGTCACCTATTATCTAATTTCCTTGATAAGCATTGGTCCATGTCTTCTTTGTCTTTGTCTCTTGCACAGTCTTAGTTGCAATAGAATCTCCTTCTTCATCTTTAGACTCACTCTTCTCTGAGTCTGAACTTACTTCTTTTCCCTCTTCTTCATATTGGTCAAATTCTTCATTTATCTTGAAGTCATCTTCTTCACTGTCCTCAGCTTCTCCATTATGTATTGTTTTCCAGTTTTCATCTATTCTCACATCACTGGAAGTGACCACTTTTCCTAGTTTATGTAGAAAAACTCTGTAACCTTTTGTTTTTGCAAAGTATCCCATAAAGACGTCTTCATCTGACCTAGCATGGAATTTTTCCAAGTTTTGCTCCTTATTATTCACAAAACATGAGTTGGCAAAGATTCTAAAATACTTGGTTGTTGTCTTCTTCCCACTTCATAGCTCATATGGAGTCTTATTAGTATTGGGCCTTAGTAAAACTCTGTTTAATAGGTGCATGGCTATAAACGTTGCTTCTATCCAAAATCTTGTGTGAAGCTTGGATTCCAACAATAGAGTTCTTGTCATTTTAACCACAACTCTATTTTTCCTCTCTACTACCCCATTCTATTGAGGTGTTCTTACTGCTGCCATCTAATGGTGAATTCCATGCTTCTCAAGGTAATCTTCAAAAGCTCCATTTGTGAATTTAGTGCCTTGATCAAACCTAAATAGTTTGATCTTCTTTCCACTCTTATTTTTAGCCAATCTTATGTATCTCTTGAAGCATTTCAAAACTTTTGACTTGTGTTTAAGGTGCATGATGCAGGTCCTTTTGGAATAATCATCAATAAACAAGATAAAGTACCTCTCACCATTCAACCTTTTTGTTCTCATTGGCCCACATAAATCAGCATTTGCAATGTCAAGCACTACTTCAGAACTGACCTCTTTGGTCTTATACTACTTTATGACCTATTTTCCTTTAGAGCATGCTAAGCAGGCATACTCCCCATCTCTCTTGAGGTTTGGAATGTCTCTGATTGCATGAGTAATGGTCAGCTTCCTCATGTTCTTTTATGTTAAGTGTCCCAACCTCCTATGCCAGAGTCAATTTTCTTCTTCTTTTGTAAGTAAATAGTTGTTTGTCTTGTCCTTATTAATCACATATAAATTTCCAACAGTTCTCTTCCCGGCTGCAACAATATTGCATTCTTTACTCTTTACTTGGCAACCTATTTTTATGAATATCACTTTATGGTCTTCATTGCATAGTTGGCTGACAGATGCTAGATTATATCTGAGTCCTTCAATGTGTAGAACATCTTTCAGCTTTCCTTTTCCAATATTTACTGACCCTTGACCACTAATGTTGAGTGAATTATCATTACCAAACTTGACTCTGCCTTCTCTTGACTTGTTCAGTTTTGACAATTTACTCTTGTTTCCTGCCATTTGTGAAGTGCACCCACTATCAAGGATCCATTACTTATCCTTTTAGTCAACCTTTAGTGCAATTTTAGCTATATTAGCCGCCTCCCTTTTAGCTTTATATTCCTTCTTTTGAACTAACTCGATGATAGTTTTCTCCTTTTTCTTGGCTTTGACTATACCAATTGCTTTCACTGTGCCATTGAGTGCCTAGTGTCATGCATCTTTTGGCATTATTGCCATCCTGCTTGCATGTTACACACTGTTCCAAGTCTTCCAATATAGTAAACTTGTTTTTTGAAACCATTGGTTTGGGCTTCCACCAACAATCCTTGTCAGTGTGTCCTTGCTTTTTACAGTATCTGCAAGAACTCATGGCAGGTGTTCTCCTCTAAATTTTGCATTGTCTCTCCTTGTATGCAGCATTATATCTTCTCAAGTTGGAGACATATACTGGCCTTCTCCACCAGCATTTACTTGCCTTATGACCCCAAACTTCACAATAAAGATAGTAACCTTGAAATTGCCTCTTCTTGGGTCTAATCATAGCTTGTCTTCTTTTGTTCATTACTTACTATGTAGGCAAGGTTGCTGGCTTCTTTGCTTGAGTGACTTTCATTTCAATCACCTTTTTCTCCTTTTTCTATTTAGCTGTAGCCCTTTTCTAGCTGACTTTCTTTTCTTCATTTTTATTTGCAACCCTAGGTTGCTTCTTCAAATCTTCTTTATTTTCAGCCTTCACTGTTCCTGGCTGATCAGTCTTTTCTTTTTGAGACTTAACCTTCTCTTTCAACTTTTGTGGCAAAGTTTTGTTATCTTTAGGCAGTGTAGCATCAGATTGCTACACTTTCTCTTCATTCTTCTTTTCTCTTGCTTTGTTTCTCCCATCACTTCAAACTTTTGTAAGTTCTCTTCACTCTTTTTAAGTTGTTGCTGAAGTCTTAGTAACTCTATCTCTATTTCTTCAATTGTTGAAGTCCTTGAGCCAAGCTCCATAGTAAGGTCTTCACATATTTTGATTTGTTCTTCAAATCTTCTCTTCAAGTCAATATGTTCAGTCCTTATTTCATCCTTTTGACTTTCTGCTTCCTCAATATTTGCTTCAACTTCTTTTATATGGGTCTCTAACCTTCTTATGGTTCTACCCCTTCTGATTATCTCTTTTGAAGCTGCTTCTAACTCAGCTTCAAGATCTGGTTCTTTTTCATCAATCTCCTCTTCCTCTTCAGAGGTTGAACTACCACATTGACCTAATGCCATAAAGGCATGCTTATCTAATGAGTCTACATCTTCATCCTCATCAGCTTCTTTTGTCTGGCTCACATAACTCTTGAATGAGCCTCTCTTATTCTTTTGTGGGTTAGCAGTCTTCTTGCTGGACTTCCTTGACTTGAATGATGGCGTTCTCCATTTTGAATTCTGCTCATCATCACCATCCTAATCTTCATCATCAAGTTTCACTTTGCACTGAGAAGCAAAGTGTCCAGTCTACCCACAATGATAACATCTCAAGGACAATTGTCCTTTTCCCTTCTTAGACCCCTTTTTAAGCTTCCTTGTGAAGTATGCCAACACTTCACTTTCACTTTCTTCCTCATCATCATCATCATCCTCACTAGATGATTTTTCCTCTTCTTTTATCTTCAAGTGTTTCATAGCTTTGAAAATTACCTCCTTTGATACCTTTGACATTGAAGAGCTCTCAGTTGACTTTATTCTCATCTCATATGCAATGAGATTGCATTGGAGATCATGCAGAGACATAGAATTGAGATATCTACTCTCCTCTATGGCTGCCACCTTTGAGGCAAACCTCTTAGGCAGAATTCTCAGAATTTTCTTCACAATAGATAAGTCCTTGTTCTTCAGCATCAATAACCCTGGTGAAGAACTCTTGGACTGTCTCATTTTTCTGCATTCTGAGAGATTCATATCTCTCCTTGAAAACTTGAAACTTAGCCTCCTTTATTCTGCCATCACCTTCATAGACTTTCTATAATCTATCCCATATCTCCTTGGTAGATTTGCAGTCCATAACTTTAGCATATTCAGCATCTATCAATGCTGAAATGATGACATTTGAGGCCTTCCCATTTATCTCAAACTGTCTTAATTCCTTTGGGGTTGGATCTTTACCTTCTTCTAAAGGCTCAAAACTCTCTTATACAGATTTCACCACGTTCATGCCCATGGTTGCAAATACCACCTACATTCTCGCTCTCCACATATGATAGTTGGTTCCATTGAAGATTGGAACCTTATTGTTGTAAGTAGTGCTAGTGCTAGTACCGGTGTCCATTTCTCAATATGTTGAACAAGTTAAAACTTTTGGAGCTCTTCAAACTAGTACACCAAGCTATTAACTTTTATCCTGGTGAACCTATGCTCTAATACCAATTGAAGTTCCCAACTTCAACCTAGGATTTACTAGTCTGTGATACTAAGAGAAAGGGTGAATTAGTATCACACCCTTTAAAACTCTGATAACTCTCCGAAGAATTCTACTTCTTTAATACTTTCTCTTTTGTTAATACGTAGGTATGTGAACAACTTTAACCTCTTCTTAAAAGCAAACTCTTTCTCAGATTTGACTAAGGTAGATCTATTGTTATCTATTAATCACAATAGTCCCCAAAGTCACATTTCAAACACCTTGCCTATTAGACAAATCGGATGTTCTTGATTAGGTCTTCTTTAGGTTATGGGTTTGATGATACTTTAGTTGCATTCACAACTCAATTCAAAACACAACATGTAAATCAAAGTAAGGGCACAAGAGATTTACATGGTTCCATCAATGTGATGTACGTCCACGGTGGTAGAGACTCTTCCTCTACCAAGACAATCCACTATACTTGAGAATACCAACATGATACTCCTGATGTTCACAATGTAGTTACAATGGATGTCTTAATCCTCTGTTCCTTTCACTATTGCAAATACAATGTAAGTACAATACAAAGAATGTCACTTATTGTGTCTACCCTTCTTCTAGCTTGTCTCGCCTCTGTTGAATTAAATAGGTTGCTTCACTGTTGCTTAGAAGTCCACCACAACACTCTCTAACCTCTCTCGAAGAAATCTCAAAATACGTTGAGTTCTTTTCAATGCTTCACTAAAATCATTCTCTAGGTTGCTTCACACAACTCCTACTTTCACCGTCTCATGATTTCACAGCTTGCACTCACGCTTCTGGTCTGCCATTTCACGTCTCTTAGCTTGCCCCACACTACTAGTTTTTCTAGTTCACGTCTCTCGGCCCACCTCATGCTTCTGGTCTACTATCTTCTTTTTCGGGTGGTCTCACAGATACCAAGTCTGCTATCTTCTCTTTCGTGTGGTCTCATGGATACTAGGTCTGCTGTCTTCTCTTTCAAGTGGTCTCACAGATACTAGGTCTACTGTCTTCTCTTTTAGGTGGTCTCACGGATACCTGGTCTGCTGTCTTCTCTTTTGGGTGGTCTCACGGATACTAAGTCTATTGTCTTCTCTTTCGGGTGGTCTCACAGATACCAAGTCTATTTCTTATTTCTCCACTTACAAGTTGTGCATTTCTGGTTTGCTTACAAGTCGTATGGCTACAGGGATGCTCTACTTGCAGGTCGTGTGGCTGCTGGGATGCTCTTCCTGTTTATATACTCCTTTCTATGCAAACCCTGGTAGGGTTTATTAGAGTTGCAGTGAATTTCCTTTCTTGCCCCTCGATATGGCTTTATATTACTGTTCCATGCAAAATTCAGCATTATCCTCCTTCTTAATTCATTTTTCTTGCTCTTTTCTTTATCCTCCTTGAATGCTTATCATCCTTCTTAATTCATTTTTCTTGCTCTTTTCTTTATTCTCCTTGAATGCTTGAACAAGCCACTTCTCCTTGCACACTTAAATCTGATTAACAACAATTACAACCCATACAAGGCTGTAGGGACAATAGTTGTTTTCTTAATAATGGTGACCTTCCTTGGCAATCTAGGTATAATTTGTCTTGCTCTTGCATAGATTGGGGGATCAATCCATAAGAGAAAATCACGTGTCCTTTGTCTACACCATAGGAAACATGCAAATTTTAACTATTTTTAGTTTAAGTAAAACTTGCTTTTGACAAGAAAATAAATCAATTAGAGCTAGACTTACTAGGAATAGAGGGCATGCCTTGAATTGGCATCCTTGATTCATCTTTGTCCATGATGTCTTCAAAGTGGTCAGTTGGTTGCAATAATAGGATATGATTTAAGTGTTCTTCTTTCAGCTTCTTTTGTTTACAAGTATTTTTATTCCTTTGATTTTTTTTTTTTGATAAGCATAATAACATTTTGACCTAATATTTTTGATATAGAGATGCTTAGCTTTTGTTACCCCATTTTTATTTGAGTTAGGGTTTTGCCAACAAAATTACTAAAGTAGGAGATGGTGTATTAAAAGACAAGACCTAAGGTTATGTCATTTTTTTGGAAAGCTTGCAAGTTGATCATGCACTAACAGACAAGAGGAAGGGGCCTAGGGAGGAGATAGGCTGGGATTGGGGTTACTCAACATCTCCATATCAGCAATACTTACAAACTAGGAGAGAGAGGTTTATGTCACTTCAAACACCACATAAGTGCCACAAAGGCATTTATCGACAAATTTGAGGAATTTGATAGGTGTAACCTAATTGTATGCTATTTGCTATTTGCAATGGTACTAAATTGATTTTTTCAATTTTAAAGATACTATAAAAATTAGAAAGTTATTGACCTAAAATGGTACTTATCATAATTAGAATTCATTGAATTTGATCAAACTATGGAATCATTTATCTTGCATAGGTTTTTTCATATAGATGAAATGGTTCTTTGCTTTAAAGATGAGCATGACATTTCATTTCTACTAATAAAGTTGTCTTATTTTATTCCAAGGAGTCATTCACAGAAAGGAAATATGAAACTAACTTAAATGTCTCCATCAATCACTAATTTCATTATGAAATACATGTTATTTTATCTTGGGTAGTGTAAACCCATTGAATTCCATCCAATAAGAAGCTACTACTCTTAATTAGCTCCCTTTACCATGAGATAATTGTTCATTGCTTAAAACAATAGTCTAACTCTTGATTACATGACAATAGGACTTCTACTCTAAGTAGTCTGAATCCATTTAGTCTTGTGAATAAAGGGGTTATTACTCTTACTTAGCCGTGTTTACGAAGAGAGATTACTTCATTGTTGTCACTAAATCCCTTCATAAAAAATCCTTTTCTTTGTCACAAGGAATCATTCACTTGAAATGATCATGTAATTAACATCCATGCTTACACCAAACATTAATTTCATTGCCATATGCATGTCAATAGACCTTAGGTAGTTTGAATACATTGAATTCTATCTAACAAATGAGTCATTTATCTTAATTAACTATTCTTAAATAGATAGAATGGTTCATTACCTAATAGATGATACGGTCACTTCATTTCTAACTAATAACAGTAATCTTTTTCTTCTAAGGAGTCATTCACACAAAGAAATAATGAAATTAACTTAAAGGAGATGTGATCACTTATTTTATTGCAAGATGCATGTCATTATGTCTTGGGTCATCCAAATACAATGGAGTCTATTAAATAAAGGAGTTATTACTTTTGATTAGCTTTCTTTACCAAGATAGAATTGTTAATTGCTTGAAACTTAAGATTATCAACTAATTCTTTGGAAATTAAGCACCATCTTTCATTGTAAGGAATCATTTATACAACATGATCAAGAAATTAACCTCTATATCTATGCTAAATATTAATGCTTTTGAGACATGTTTGTCAATAATCTTTGGGTAGTCAAATTAGCTTTTCTTATAAGGACATAATATTTCATTGCCTTAAAGAGGAAACCATTACTTCATTTCTAACAAATAAGGCTTATAATTTTGTTTCAAGGAGACATTCACACAAAGGAATTATGAAATTAACTTAAATGTTGGCATTGATTACATTGTGAGATACATGTTATTTTGTTTTGGGTAGTTTGAATCTATTTCAATTCATCGAATAAAAAAACTATTACTTTTGATTAGCTTTCTTTATTGTGAGAGAATTCTTCATTGCTTGAAATTTGAGACTATAACTTAATCCCTTTGTAATTATACTTCTCATTTTGTTTCAAGGAATCATTGATATCAAATGATTATATAATTAACATCGATGCTATTATGTTTTAGGTAGTTTGAATTCATCATAGTCCATTGAATAAAAAAGCTATTACTTTTGATTAGCTTTTCTTACTATGAGAGAATTGTTCATTGCTTGAATTTAAGACTATCATTTGATTCCTTTGTAATAATGCTTCTCATTTTGTTGCTAGGGATCATTGACATGAAATGATCATACAATTAACATCCAAGTCTAGGATAAATATTAATTTTATTTTGACATAAGTGTTAATACACCTCAAGTGGTTAAAATCCATTAAATTCTATCAAATAAAGGAGTTATTCCTCTTGAGTAGCTTTTCTTACATGGGTAGAATGGTTCATTGCTTAAAAGGTAAATTCAACAATACATTTCTAGTTAATAAGGCCTCTCTTTCTTTAAAAAAGAGTCATTCACATAAAAAATATGAAATTAACTTAAATGTTTTTTCCAATCATTGTTTTCATTATAAAATGCAAGTTATTATGCCTTGGATAGTCTAAGTCCATTATAGTCCACTGAGTACTCTTGATTCACTTTCTTTTAAATGAAAGAATCATTCATTGCTTTGAATTTGAGACTGTCACTTGATTCCTTGGAAATAAGGCCTATCCTTTCATTACAAGGAATCACTCATATGAAATGATCATGCAATGAACATTTATATCTACACCTAACTTTAATTTCATTATAACATCAATGTTAATAAGCCTTGAGTTGTCTAATTGCATTGAATTGTAGCAAACAAAGGAGTCTTTTATTTGATTAGATTTTCATACATAGATAGAATAGTTAATTTCTTGAAAGAAAAGGTTGTCATTTCATGTCTAACTAGTAAGGCTTGTCCTTTTATTCTGAGGATTCATTCACAAAAAAAAAAAAAAAAGAAATTCCACTTAAATTACCTTGATCAAAGTACTTTGTAAATCTTTGAAAAAGCATTTCCACCAATTTTACTTGAGAGTAGCATTATCCTCATGCAAACTAGTATACTATTCTTTGAGTAATCTTATTGCATCCACTTTCCCCCTTGTCACTCTTCCATCCATAATCAATGTTTCCTTCCTCTTCTTCACCAATTTACAATCAAGTTCTCCACATAATTGAATGCTCTAATTCATAACTTGTTAAGAGAGATTCTAGAGTATGATTGAGAAGTAAGGAGACTGAAAGAGAATATAAACCTAAAGAGAGTTCAATTTTAGAAAGAGAAGTAAATTTGTATTTCTATTAATCATTATTTATAGTAATGAGGTAGGCCTAAATTTGTACATGTGGCCTCTTAAGTGTGCTATCAACTATAAACTTATTAGCCAAAATGCCTTATATCACTTAAAGGATTAATAGCTAACATTAATGACATCTTAGTAGATCTAATCTAATAGTCATAATTAGAACTTGACATGATGATGCTAAAGATTATTAATGAAAATACAGCTGAATTTCAAAACTAAACTAGTAAACCAACCGATGAACTAGACTTGAAAAATTTTGGCCTCTTTTTTGGATAATTTGTCTTGCTTGATAACATTACTAATTCATATCACCCAAACAAGTCAAAGTAGAAATCTATTCAATAAATTAAAGGATTTTACTAATTTGATTTTTTCAAGGAGTTAAACTTAATTTGACATCAAGTATGAAGGGATGACAAAAATTTAGTGATATTTGATCTAAAAAGTTTTAAGTGGGACAAAGATATGAAACCAATCATATTAATTTTTTTGATTTGATTATAGTTTTTAAATTTAAAAATTTATGATTACGTAAATTGAGCTAAAATACTATTATATATATATTTAAAATTTTTTATTCTAATAATATAAAAAATATGAGCAATACAATTGTGAATAGATATTAATAAAATATTAGTACATATTAAATAATCACTTATTTATTTTATATATATTGATAATTATAAATTCTTAGAAAAATACATCAAAAATAATTTTTTACATTTAAATTAGAATTTTAAAAAATATTCTTTTAAATTTGGTTATTTGAAATCAAATTGAAATTTTTCATAATTTCATTTTTAAATTTAGCATAACCAATTTTTTAGTTTAGTTTCAGTTATTAAAATTTAGTTTAATTAATTGAATTGTGAACATTTATAATCCCTTAAAGATCATTCATTTATCATAAAAGCATCAGGTACTGCAACAATTAAGAAACTATACCTTTATTTTCAAGGTTTAGGGTTTTAATCTTCAAAGGAGAAATATGAGTTTTATAGGGATAGAAAAAGCTACCCTTATTTTATGGTTCACAATTTAATAAATTTCATAATTTAAAAAAGATGTTTTGGGTATATATATGTATGGATTACCTTTATGGCATTTCCATATGGATTACCTTAATTATCAATTATTTACTTGGCAAGGTCCTTGCATTTAGCTACTTTGATATTCTAATTCTAGATTTGTGGGAGACAACCTATGTAACCTTAATAAAGGACTCTTTGGCAATTTTCATTTCCTTTATGTGCCGAATTATAGTGAGTTTCATATTAGAATTAGCAACTTTCCCCCAATGGCAATAGAGCATCTCTCTCTCTCACAAGTATGGGCAATCCCTTTTTCGCACATGGGATGATAGTAAACATGAGCTTGAGCATCCCAAGGCCATGCACACAAGCTAGTTTGCTTTTATCATAATCTCAAATATCAATGTTTCCAACTTTAGCAACCATGGTATATCAACTAACTGCCAATTGCCAAACACAAAAACAACTCTTTGGGAGAGCCTATCACCATTATATTATGAACTTTTGAAAGAGAAACACAACTATTAAACTATCACTCATTGTTGTACCCTTATTTTTTCTTTGCTTATTCTAAAGACTTTGTAATAGCTCTCTTCTGCCTCTCTTTATCTCCTCTCTCTCTCTCTCTCTCCCTCTCTTTGCATGAGATGGATTCCATTAATAATTTTAGATATAAAAAGGAAAAAAAAGGGAAAAAAGAAAAAAGAAAGAAAATAAATAAAGCACAAAAAACAATAAAAAGAAAGAATTAAATTTTATTATAATAAATGTCCAAATTACAAATTTATAATACAAATTAATAAACAATAAATTTCAATCATTTCTACTCTAAGAGGAAAGAGCCTCATCCATCATTAAGTCCTCAATCTATCAAACAGGCATCCACACAAAAGTAGCCATTCGCTAAGCCTAGACCTAGTCTAAGAGTTGGCACTTTAGCATCCTTTGCAAGTTCAAGCCTACAAAACATCTTTAGGCTCTCTGGGAGATTCTCTCCTTTTTTGACTGTCACTAATTAGGGTAGTTTCAAGCTACTCATTTATAGGGTAGTTTCTTTATTGTTTTAATCAGTTTTTAGTAAGAAAAGACATGCTACTAAAGTGAAGAAAGAGTCATAGCACACAATAAGAAGAGAAACCAACTTTCCTCCTATAAGGGGACTTAAAATCAAAAGGGAAGAACTTCAATCTCTAAAGGCCACAACAAACATTACTTTTGGATAAAGAATCATAATATTTGCAAAAGAAGAAAACCAAGAATTGAACTTAGCTGCATCAATGCCCCTGTAATGACTTATGCCCTTAAATGGATGGACTTGCATATTGTCATATGGTAATGAGAAAGACAAGGGGCTTCCACACCAACTTAGGTCACCAAAAACCAAAAGGGATCTAATTGGTATCTTTTTTGATCTCATTATCCAACTTATAAGCCATCTCCTCCTCCTTTTTCCTTTCTAATATGGTAGTAAAGTCATAGTTTATCCCTTTTGATGGGCATTGTCCTCATCCCATGGGATACAAAATCATATAATCATATGACTAGCCATACAAAATTCTAGAGGGGACCCTTATAAGCTCAAGAGCTAGCTCTCATTGTGTAGCACTTTGTTTGACAAGTTCAAGATGTAGCTCCCATAATGTAGCACTTTGCCCTATGTGTTACTTAACTCTTGCACTTTTAGTTGGCATAAGGATATAATGCTATCTATAATGACTCAAGCCCTCATATTGAAAAACTCATTTGTTGTCACATGGTAGTGAGATGGATATATGGATTCCACACCAACTTGGGCCGCCACAACCCAAAAAAGGTCTAATTGGTACATTTTATCTCACCAACCAACTTATAAACCATATTTCCCTCTTTTCCCTTCTCTATATGGGAAATGGTATCAAATCCTCACACTAACTATAAATGTAAAAGCTAGGTGCCATATATAGCAATGTGCTGTATAATGGAAGTTACCTCTTAAGCCTATGGGGACCACTTGAACCACTTGTTGAATTTATGGGACAAAGTGCTACATAGTGGAAGCCACCTCTTGAGCCTATAGGGACCACTTTTAGAATCCTAACTAAGCAATCTTATGATTTTGTACTTGTGGTGATAAGGACATTGCCTATCTAAGGGGTGACAACTCTCCCATATCAAAAAGGAAGAGATAGGAAGATAGTTGATAAGTTGGATGATGAAATAAATAAGGTACCAACTGGATCCTTTTTGAGTTATGGTGACCTAAGTTGGTGTTGAAGCCCCTTGTCCTAACTACCACATGATGAAATGTGGATTGTTAAGTGCAAGGCCTAGGTTATTATAGCCTTTATCCTTTCTCTCCATGCTAAGGCCCTAATCAAGACTCTAAAATGAGATTCAGATCCAAAACCCACAAACATGACTTAAGACTAGCTTGCTCCTACCAAGATTAAACACTCTACTCCAAAATCCAACACATGAATAAAGACCACCAAACACTCTCCTAGAATTTCAAAAAGCCATAAAACACTTAATCTCAAATAAGAAAATTCATGGGTTGAAGCCAAAACTTTTAAATTTGAAGGCAAGCCATTGGCCAACACATACTAAAAACTGAAAAATCAAAGCTAAACACCAAACTCAACCTAGAAACCACCAAAGTCCTCCAAAGCCCCCATCTCTAAATCTCAAAAATGAAATAAAAGCTAAAATTGTTCTCCTTCAAAGAAAACCAAATCCTTGTAACTTTTGTTTAGCATTTTTGGTAAAGAGGCTAAGGTAGTTTTGATAGTTATAATAAAAAAGTAAATGGATCAAAATTTATTGGGTTTTTATGTTAAGCCAAGTCCATTATAAGGTTGACCTACTAGGCCTAACCAATAAATAGCAGTTAATAAGTATTCTAAGATTTCAATATCTTGAACTTCGTGATTCTTCTATGTTTTTTTTAATCACAATCGTTTGATTCTAATTAAGGAGCTATATAATGCTTCCTTATTTTGTTGCTATCATGATGTGCCCCTAGTTGGGAAATGCAGGGGATGCAAAAGAAATACAGTAGCTTCAGCCTTAGGCATTGAATGCAGCCTAAGTCTTCTCGTTGATTGACTTAAAGTTGCCATTGGTCATTTTAGGTGTGATTGAAACACCATGAAGCATCAACCTTAAAAGACTATCCTAACTTTTAAGCTAATGAAACTCAATTTGTACTACTAGGATTCATCAAATTTTGGGAGTACAATTACACTTGGTAGAGACCACATTCAACCCAAATGCCTGTCATAAATAATGGTATCATTGTTCACCTATATATACTTATATGCTTCTTCCTATTTGTACTTTATTTATTGATCTCTTTCTCTAGTAAATATAATTTTTCATAAACAAACACACATCAACATCATAAGAAATTTGGATATGAAGCAAGTTTATAAGAAGGAGGTGAAGTTTTTATAGAGGCACTATACTCTAATGTGGAAATTTATTGAAGTTAAGGGATGATCTTAGCATATATCCCTTACTTCAAGACAATGTTTGGGGAAAGGTTTTGGGATGTTTTTAATAATGATCCTTTGCATTGAGATGAGAATAGGATTTTCTAAAAAAAATTAAAGGTGTTTAGATATTTTTTATGGTGATTCTTTGCACCAATAATAAGAATGAGATTGTCTAAAATGTTTTTCAAGGTATTATAATGCTTTTTATAGTGAACCTTTTCATTTGTAGTAATTTTGATAGAGGACTTGGATGTTTTTTCTGGTGATTGTTTGCAACTAGGAGAGACAATTTTGAACTTCACACTGATAATAATTTTGACAGCAAGGTCATTTGCTTTTTTGAACTTTGCCTTTCCATTTCATTTATTCCTACAACCCAAGTCTTCCTTTTAATGCCTCTTCCTCTATGTTTCTCATTTCAAAAACATTAAAATGTTGTAGACAAGTCAATTCTCAATCCTTACCTAATTCTACCTTTAAGCTTTAGTTTAGATCTCATTTTTAATGGGGGTTTCAAGCTAAATTAAAAGCATTCGAGATCCTTGAGTCTTAGTTTAAGCTAGATTCGAGCTTTGATGGTATGAGTCAAGATGGCGATGAACTATTATTTTTTATTCTTCTTTATTTCTATTTTTTTGTTTCTTTTTCTTCTTACTATTTTCAAAAAGAATAGAAAGAAAAAAAAAACTTTCTTCTTTTTTAATTACATCAAGACAAAACTGATTATTTATTTTTGAAAATTTTTTCCATTACATTTGATTTGTCCTTGATGATTTATGAAAATAAAAGAGAGGGAAAAAGGCTTACTATTTTTTGAAAAATTTTTAATTCTTTAATACCATTTGATTTTGGTTTTAGGAAAAGGAAAAAGCTTAGTATCTAAATGTACTTATGTAGAGACCCTTTTTTTTCATTTTTTTAATCTTAGTTATTATTTTTTATTATTTTTTGATTTTTCTTGTGAGTTTTTTTATTTCACCTTTTTTCCTTGTTAATTTCACCTATCTTATTTTATAATTATTATTATTTTTTTAAGAGTAGATCTTTAACTTTGAAATATGGCTATGCCTACTTGTGGTGACTTCTGAGAGTGATTTTGTTTTAGGTTTACTTTTTATGTTTTCTTCATTTTATATTTTTTTGGGATTTGGTTCATGTACCTATGAAGTTAGATTTATGGTTTAGAAGTAAAGGAGACTTTGATTTGTGGGTTTTTGGTGTTATAGAGGTTTCATTGGGTGGAGAGGAGCCAATGACACCAATTTATGTTTGCTATTGGGTAGGTGTTTTTTGCGAGGAAAGTTAATTGGGTCAAACTTGTAGTGATTTTGAGTCCAAGAGATAAAGAGAAGGGGGTTGACCAGATCAAACTAACTTGGTTTGACTAAGTTAGCTTTCTTTATTTATTTAAAAATATTACATTTTTTTCTTTTTTTGGTTGATTTTCTATTATTTTATATTTTGCATGTTATAAATTAATTAGGGAGGAAAGAGAGGGTGGCATTTTAAGGTGACTAGTGGCTACATGTTGTAATTTACGATAGCTCTAGTAACTAGCTGATGAACAAATTTTGATGTCAATCATCAAAGAATTCAAAAAAAGGTTAATAGACACGTTATGGCCTAATCTATTCACTTTTAACAACAAAGCATGATAAAAAACTCAATATCAATATAAAAGGAAGAGAAAAGTAATCTTTTGTACTTTTTGATTACAAAGAGATGGAAGAAGGACAAGAAAGGAAGAGAGTGGAAATGCTAGACCAATTGATGAACAACTAAAGATTCAGATAAGCGTCTTATATTCTCTCTTAAAGTTTTTTGTTATTGGTTGCTTGCTTATGGTATTTTTTTAGCTTGAAATAGATGAGTCCCATTTATTGTGATAGATTTATTGGAAAAAGGCAATAGATAATGAGCTCTATACTTATTTGAAAAAGCATCCTTTATGTGATTGAGTGATGAAACAATAAGATGGCAGTAAATAGTACTAAGGAAGAACTAAATTGTAAGGCTAAGACTAATCTTCTTTGTGAGTATAGATTATTTCATTTAACTTTCTTTAAGCTACATCAATGTAAAGAATAATGAAAAGAAAGCTAAAAAAATGTCATTTACATAGTTAGCAAGAGAGAGACTAGAAATAATTAACCTAATAGGTGAAAACCAACAAGAATAGAAATGCATGTATTTGTGAATGACATGGAGAAGAAAAGATTCATTTATTAAAGTTGGTTACTAGCTCCCTAATAGATTCTTCTTCAACCCTTTATTGGACATAGCCAATATAGCATAGCAAATTATTCAAATGTATGTGTATGTGTTTATTTTTACTTTTTATTTTTGGTTCTATTGTATTCTTAATGTCATCTATAAAATGTTTGGAAAAGTGATGAACAAATATTGTGATGACTTGTATATTACATTCTTGAGTGCACATGTGGCTTGACTATAATACTTCCCACTTCTAGTCTCAGCAAAATGTGCTTACAATTGTTTTTCTCGCTCTTACTAAACAAATGAAAGGAAACATAATGTCATGGAGTTAGGCTTCGGACGTGCTAACCTATGCGGCACTTAGTCGATCTTGCGAGGGAAGACAAGCTAAGTAAGCCTAAGTGAGCATCGAACGATGCAACGGAAAAGATTTGGGAGGCAAGTAGGAGGATGGGAGTGCTGGAAAGTAGAGTGCACAACGGGACTTTGCAAGTGAGTGTATTGAGTGGCTGCCAAAAATATTTACAGTTGGGGAGGAGTGGCCTATTTATAGTGGCTTCACTACCTCAATGTGTGGCTACAATTTGAACATCTAAGATATTTACAAAGAATGTTCTAGAGCCTAATAATTACAAGATGGTAGGAAGGTTTTAAGGAATGTCCAGTTGGCCTTTGCTGGAAGTTTCTGGACCCTAACCACTTCCAGGCAGTTCTACACTCTTCTAACACCTTCCAGTGCCTTCTGTGGCAGCAAAAAGGGGGCTGGCCTTTGCTGGTAGCCCGCAGAGAGTCTTCCTGGCCCAAGATCCTGCCTTCTCACTTGCTGGACAGGCTAGACCAAACTTCCCACGTGACATCCTCCCCCACTCAATCCTGCGACGTCCTCGTCGCACTCTCTTGCTGAAGTTGCTCGACGTGATCAGCAACCTGCCAAAGCTGGTCCTCTTGTCCTTGAGTAGCCTCTTGGTTGGGCAGGTCCCATAGTTTCACCAAGTACTCGGTGTGAGTGGGGACTTCCCTTCCTTGGATCACCCTATCGGTAAGGTCGTGTTGCACCTCCTTGTTGGTGACCACAGCTGTGGGGGCATGCTTGGATTTGCTTCAGCTTAGATCCTCTTTGTCTCCTTAAATGTCTTGAGGATACTTGCTGGGAAGACATTGCAGATCTTCAGCTTTGGAGGGAGTTGGACTTGGTAGGCAATCATTCCTGTGTGCTTGACGATGGGAAACGGCCCTTCGCACTTCCTCACCAAGTTGTTGTGGACTTTGAGTAGGGACCTAAATTGGTTGGGCAGTGGCTTCACCCTTGCCACATCTCCCATTGTGTAGTCCGCTGGGCATCACTTGGTTCCAGCCAACCATTTCTTCCTCTTCGGCAGATCATTTAGGCCAGTACCTTCCTAGTTTCAACTAAGAAACTTGCAATTAGGCGTACTAGCACCGAGGGTAGCTAGTTCTGCCTTCTGGCTCAGTTTATCAGCTTTAACGTTGGCATTGCCTAGCTGGCACTGCAGTGTGGAGTCAAACTCGGCCAGCGAGTTTTCTTATGGCTGAGTTTCTGCTAAGGCTAAGAGTAGTTCGTGGTAACGCTGTCAGTCACGATTATGAACTTCCTTCCAAGGGGTTGGGATCTCCAAGTGCGTAAGCAAGGGATAACGACAGTCATCCCCTTGTCATGGACACTGTGCCATTTCTCCTTGTTGTAAAGCTTGCGACTTTTGTGGGCAATGAGATGCCCGTCGGATGCAGCAGGGTGGACTTTGAAAGACATTTCACAGTCTGGTGGCACCACCACAGATTCCTTGGAGATTTCTCGCATCAATCTCCCAGCGAAAACTTGGCATCACTTCATCCAACACCGAGCGTGGTTCCTCTTCTTCGGGGAGAGGACTGAGGTGCCGAAAGGGGCTTCTGTTGGTCTATTGAAGCTCGATCCTGATTGATCATGGAGCTACTTCTTTGGTTCAGCAAGCTCCCGAGGTGTCATGTGATGAGGGGCCATAACAGGAGGTTTGACACCATGTTCCAGCTTGATGGGGTAACCCATATCTTGCTTTGGTGGAACCTTCTTCGGCAGCTCAGAAGGCTTGATGTCCTTGTCCTCGATAAGGATTGCCTGGGTAGGTCATGGCAATATGGGAGTAGGTGCTGCTACGTCTTTCTCGTTGCTTTGCTCCCTTATGATAGATGCATCGCCTGGACCCGACTTAAGCTCCCGTGCGAATTGCAAGGCAGAAATTATTGTTGATTGTGATTTCTGCTTGCACTTCAAGGGAACTACTTGGTCACTATGAGCACCGAGAACCACTAAGGAGCTGGAAGCAGGAAAGAGAAAAGCCGAGGCTTTGCAGAAGAATGCAAAACCCAACACCACCTTGAAGTCGTCCATGGGAATGACGGTGAAGTCTAGCTTACCAGTCCATCCCTCAATCTGGGTGACAACTCCTTGTGCTACACCTTGGATAGGTCGTGCTACCGAGTTGACTGCCTTTATGGTGCCATTCCCTTGTGTCAATTTGAGGCCTAGACGGTTGGCCTCTTGCACATTTATGAAGTTGTGCGTTGCCCTTGTATCAAGCATCGCACTTGTTGTTCTGCCCTCGATGGTGACGTTCGCGTATAACAGTCCCTTCTCCTTAGGGGCTGCTAGAGAGTGGTGCTTGGTGAGATTACCCAGCTGCTGGATAGATCCCATGTCCGCTTGGGGCTCTTCGTCGGCCTTCTCCGGGTCAAGTACTACCATCATAGCATTCATTGCTTTATGTTTGGGGCAGTCTTTCACCCAGTATGGTCTGTCACAAATGAAACAGGGTCATAGGGGATTACCTGTGTTGCGCCTGCTAGCAGACTACTTCTCATGCTTCGGATGGCCGCTGGAGGATCTCTGCTATCCTCCTTCATTGCAGCTAGACTCCTGCCTCTTCTGCTCGGGTTTCTCTCCCCCACTCTTGCTAGAATTGGCCTTCTTGCTCATGGACTGGGTAGAGTAGTCAATGAAGGTTTCAATAGCGGCAATGGCAGCATCCAGAGTCTGCACGTCACACCTGTCCAGCTTGACTCTCGCCCAATCCTTCAAGTTGTCTTTGAAGTGGAAGAGAAGCTCCCTATCGGACATCTCGATTTCTAGCATGAGGGTAGTAAACTTTTTGATGTAGTTGGAGATACTACTAGTCTGACTTAGGCGTCGCAGCTTCCCTCTTGCTTCGCTGTCAACATTGTGAGGGACAAAGTACCTACATACCTCCGCCTTGAATTGTTCCCAGGTGTTGATGACGCACAAGCCTTTCTCCCTCTCCGAGTGCTTGTGTCTCCACCAAAGTTGGGTAGCATCCTGTAGGAAGATTGGGGCATTGCCAACCTTTGCCAGGTCATCGACAACCCCTATGGCCTCGAAGTACTGGTCAAGACCAAAGAGAAAGTTCTCCACTGTAGTGGTGTTGCGTGTGCTGTTGTACATGGCAGGCTTCAGGACCTTTAAACCATGCAGTGTAATGGTGCTAGCAGTCGTGGCTGTGCTAGCAGTGTGGGAGTTATTTCGGCATGGAGACTCTATCTCCCTATGGAAGTCGTGAAGCTCTCCTTCGATGAACTTGCACAGGTCGGACAAATCTTGATTCAGGGAGAGTATTTCTCCTCTGAACGAGCAGCCAAACTCCTCGATCATGACCTTGGCAGCCCGTGTGATCTCTGCGTTCTCGTGGATCAAGTTATCAACTTGATCGCTGAGGTCGCCCACTACGGAGCTGAGATTTGTAATGCATCTCTCCAAGCCAGCAACACGGCTGTCCATGGTCTCTTTCGCTGGAGCCTTGCACTTGCTATGCTTGGATGGTGCACGCTGCACCTCACACCCACGAGGCTGTTGCCCCACTTGTTGCTCCTCCTCTGTGGTGACAGCAAATCCTTCTTCACTTGCCATGCTCACTATTTCTGCAGACGACAGACAGCAGGTCATAGGTTGGAACCATGCTCTGATACCACCTATCACGAAGTTAGGCTTCAGACGTGCTAACCTGCACGGCACTTAGTCGATCTTGCGAGGGAAGATGAGCTAAGTAAGCCTGAGTGAGTGTTGAATGGTGCAGCAGAAAAGATTTGGGAGGCAAGTAGGAGGATTGGGAGTGCTGAAAAGTAGAGTGCACAAGGGGACTTTGCAAGTGAGTGTATTGAGTGGCTGCCAAAAGTATTTACAGTTGGGGAGGAGTGGCCTATTTATAGTGACTTCACTACCTCAACGTGTGGCTACAATTTGAACATCTAAGATATTTACAAAGAATGTTCTAGAGCCTAATAATTACAAGCTGGTAGGAAGGTTCTAGGGAGTGTCCAGTTGGCCTTTGCTGGAAGTTTCTGGACCCTAGCCACTTCTAAGCACTTCTGCACTCTTCTAGCACCTTCCGGTGCCTTCTATGGCAGCAACAAGGGGGCTGGCCTTTGCTGGCAGCCCGCAAAGAGTCTTCCTGGCTCAAGATCCTGCCTTCTCACTTGCTAGACGGACTGGACCAAACTTCCCACGTGACAATAAGCTATCAATTTGAAAGTGACTTTGGAAGCCTTTTTCTAGTTTTCTTGTTTCTCTTCTGCTACTTTGTTTCTATTTTCATGTTTATTCTTCATTTTCTCCTACTAGGGTCATTCTCTGTTCTCTTCCCCTTTTTCTTTTTGGCTACTACTAAGGTCCTTCCTTTTATAGGTTAATTTACCCCATTTCATTGGTTGATTAGATTTATAGGATCTTTTCATTTTTAAAATTGTACTTCAAGCATTGTTACCAACAATAAACTCATTTTGTGAGCTTTTTTGACTAGGTATTAGGCTTGTTGGTCTCCTTGTTAGGCTAGTTAATGCTTTGGCTAGATCCCTTAGCTCTCTCATACTATTACTGTGTAGTATATTTGAAGATGTGAAGCCTTATCTCCTTTGTTGCTATTATGTATGTGTTGCTTTCTAAGTCATTGGGCTCTCTCATATGCAAGATGTAAAATATTGGTCTTTTTAAGAAGTCCTCTAGAATAGTTGCCCTTCATACTTATATATTCATTTGATGTAATGGCTTTTTGGGCTTCTTTTATATTACAAGTTTGTAAAAAAAAAAAAAAAAGAAGTATTAGTTTATAAGCCTTCATAAAAATAGGTCTCCTTAAGGACTTGGTGATGCATCTAGCCCCAACAAATATTATCCAGTTAAAGCAACCTCCCTAGGTCATCATCTGAGCCTAGAAATTGGGTGGCTTTATTTCTTATATTAGGCTTTATATAAGGGCCTAATGAGGGTTGATACTCCATTTTCTTGGTTTATAATAGGTTAGGCTTTATGTACTTGGCTTGTAATCAGGATTTAATTGTAATTGAACACTTTGAATAATAAAAATTGATTTATTTTCCATACTAAGGCAAATGGGTTGTTGTGCAATAAGTGTGCAATGTAAATGGCATATCTCATACCAATCCTTCTATATAACCATCATTTTTCTAATGATTCACTTGAGATTTTTATTAACTACTTCAACTACTACATTTATCTTTAGTTTATATAAGATAAAATTATGGCACTTAAATTTAAATTGATCGTAGATGTTTTTCATCATTTTATAGTTCAAGTTGGTAACATTGCTTATAATCAACTATACTAGCATGTCATGCTGACATATGATATTTTTTCATCAACTTAATGACCACTTTACAAGTAATGTTTGCATAAGATGTTACTTCAACCCATTTTGTGAAATAATTGATTGCCACTAGAATGGGATCGATTACATCCATCCCTTACATAGAGAATGGCCATGAGGACATCATAGCATACAATGGGGCAAGGGTTAAATGTTTTTTATCAATGTATATTTGACTTTTATGGCATGTTTAAGCATGCCATAAGTACTCCAATTCCATTATGGACCAATAGTACCTTGTTCTTAGGATTTTTCTAATCATGGAAAGGCCATTAGCATGTGACTTGTATAAGACGCCATGCACTTCTTTTATAAACTTCTTTTATGATAGTTTCTACCTTAACTATATCTATGTACCATAATAAGACTAAGTCATAGTTTCAACGTAATGTTTTATATCATGATACCAAGGCTTGCCATCTACTTCCCTTTGTATGTACATTCAATGAGTGGGAGTATAATGGAAATTGACATGGATCACTTGAACATTAGCTCTAGGATCTATCTTATGCATTTTTGCAAAAGTTCCTAAAGCTTTCTCAAGGCATGTGATTGAAGGTGATCTAGTCAAATTGCTTCACCAATTATTTAATGTACTAATGATGTGGAACTAGCTAATGATCTCTTGTTTCCCATTCATTCAACAATTGGTAGATGACTAATGCTAAGTCATTATATGCCGTAAGACTTTTAACTTTTGTCTTTAAGACATATAATAAATCTATAATGCATGTCTTGTATTTAGTTATGTTATTAATGAATTCAAATTGCAACTTTGCAGTGATCAAATCAAGATAGATGATGGGAGAAATTAAGGCCACTTTGATTCCACTCCCTAATACATTAGATGCCTCATCAAATAACATATGCCATTCGTCTATTGTCTCTTGATCATCTTATCTTTAATCTATGGCTAATGTGTCTTCATCTAGGAAATCAAATTGCATAGGCTCATAATCAAGGATATCTCAATTGGATTGAAAGTTATTTATTACACTACTTTTAATGATTTTATGGTTAACATATTGAATATCATATTTTGATAAAAGAACTTGCTAGCAAGTAATTCATATAGACAACACTAGTTTTTTAATGATATACTTTAAGAGATCACCTTTAGCAATAAGCCAAGTTGTATGGTACAACATTTATTGTTGAAGTTAATGTGCTATCCATGCCAAGGTGCAACAAATTCTCTCTAGAATTGAATGTCAAATCTCATGGACCATGAATCTCTTATTGAGATCGTAGATTGCCCTTTTCATTTTGCCAATATCATCATATGGTCCTAAAACAGAACTCATACATCACTCTCATGTAATAAGATATAATATGAGTAGTTTGTGTGGGATTGATGGCATTAAATTTGAAGGGTTAGAAAGGTAATGGTTGCTTGTACCGAAGGCTTTTTGGCATTTATCATCCCATTGCGTTAGATTGCCTTTTTTAAGCATACCAAATATGGGCTTGCATGTTGCAATTAACAAGGAATTGATCCTTTCAAGGAATCCTTACACCTCCTTTAGGGTAAAAGGTATAGGAATTTCTTATAAGACTTTAATTTTATTAGGATTAATTTTGATGCCTATTTGATTATTTTGAAACCTAGCAATTTGCATAA
The DNA here is from genome assembly GCA_019804595.1 of Bruguiera parviflora. Classification (NCBI taxonomy): domain Eukaryota; kingdom Viridiplantae; phylum Streptophyta; class Magnoliopsida; order Malpighiales; family Rhizophoraceae; genus Bruguiera; species Bruguiera parviflora. The sequence continues at coordinate 7,645,852 of CM034045.1, read as the reverse complement.
AGTTGCCCCAAAAATGCATTTGACTAGATTGAGCTTACTAAGTTACCTTCACCTATTTGGGACTTAGCAATTACGTCATCAACATAGACATTAATCGCTTTATACATCATAACATGGAATAGAGTGATCATTGCCCATTGATAAGAAGTGCTTGTGTACTCAAGGCCAAACATATGACCTTATAGTAGAAGGTGCCCCATATCATGATAAATGTTATTTTCTTTGTCTTCAAGTGTCATCTTGATTTGATTATAGCCCAAGAACCCTTCCATGAATGAAAACATTCAATGGCCGATAATATTATCCACAAGAATGTCAATGTATGGTTAGGGGAAGTCATCTTTAGGACTTACTCTATTTAGGTCCCTATAATCTATACACATAATTACCTTGTCATCCTTTTTTGATATAGGCACAAAATGGCTACCTATTCTAGGTAATTAACCACTTAAATAAAGTTTACTTTCAATTGCTTTTGACTTCTTCTTTTATTGTTAGCAAGACTTCAAGTTTTATTTTCTTGAACTTCTATCGTATGAGCTTACACTTTGGTCATAATGATAGTTTATGCACCATTATATTGGTGTTTAAGCCCAACATACCTTAGTATGACTAAATGAACACATTTATGTATTCTTCAAAGCAACTAAATCATGCTCTGCCTACTCTCTAAAGGAAGTATTATGCTAATTTTGACTTATTGTGAATTTTTTGTAGTGTCTAAATTAACTAGTTCAACTAGCTCTTTCTTAGCTATGGACTCCTCCTACTTGACTAGGCATTGGAGGTTTGATGGAATCTCTTCATCTTTATAGTCATTTGGGGTTGACATATTGAGAGTACATTTTGATTTTGTCTCAAGACAAGCATTGGTTAGATTATTAGTCTTATCTTCATACATCTTGAATAATAAATGAAAGGCTTAAAATGAACAAATATTGTTTAAAATAGTTTATGCAAATAAAAGTAACTATCAAGATGATAAGTGAAATGAGAGAATTAGGATTATAAGTGCAACCACCATAAACACATGTTACTAGTTGACATATAGCAAAAGATTGCACATTTTGTTACATAGCTACCCCTAAATATTATTGGCATCAACAAATAAGAGAACTAGATTGCAGCACCTTGTAAGAGGCTTAAGTGATTGAAGAATCTCCCAAGCTTGCTAGCTGCTAATAGGATCACTATGATTGCAAGGTTAAACCAATGGAACTTGAGTGAAATCCCTCTCTTTTTCTTCGAAGATCATCTAGATCATCAAAGTGCCAAGTTCAAAAGTGACTTTGGCTGACCCATCACATTCATTATTGGTTTGATTAATGAATCTTACATTCAAAGTAATGAGCTAAGGAAAGCACAAGTTTGCTTACTTCATCCTTTAGGTATCCTTTGGTAATGTCGTATTGGCTAAGTTTTTATCCAATTCCAAAACACCTTCGATACTTGACAAATTGTATAGGAGTTTTGATGTCTTGAAGGTGTTTGCCAATACCTTTACCTAGATAATAACCATTCTTCGTCATTACTTTAGATGCTTTTAGCAATACTTCAGATGGTTGGGATGGTGTCTTAAGGAATCAATCTTTTGACCAAAGACCTGCCTCTATATGAGGCATTCTTAGAGGTTTATAGACAAGCAAATCATATTTTACTTAAACTTAAATTAATTCATCACTTACAATGAACTTCACCTTTTAACGCAATAAAGAGGGAATAACCCTCATGGAATTAATATAAAGGTGAATTAATAAGTAACTATAGGTAGTCTTAATATACATGACTTGGAAGGCCATATTGAAAGTACATGTTACCAGTTGTATAAGTTTAATGGTCTTTATGACCTCCTATTTTGTGTCATCAAATGCTTAAACAATCATATAAATTAGTGTCATAATGGCAATGTTACTTGGTAACTGGACTAGAGTGACCTTAGTTATGACATTTAAGGACAACCCATTATCAATAAGAACTTAAGACGTGTTATAGCCATAACAAATGACTGAGATATATAATGCTTTTGTATGGTCCTGCCCTTTAACTATAATATCCTTATATGAGAATGAGATGAAATTGCTTGTCATTATATTATTAAGGATGTGGTTAAAGCTGCCCAAAGAAAGATCAAGTGAAACATATACTTGTTGAGGATATGTAGTAATAATCTATAATAAGGCTTAAGATTCATTAACACAGATAGGATTGAGATTTTAGTTATGGTATGACTCAACTATTTAAGTACATTGTACTCACTTTGCTTGATGTACTTAAAGATCTACCACATGTCCTTATTAGTAATCATTTCCTTGGACTCAAGTTCTTACTTAGTAGACAACTATCCCCCCCTAGCATTCTAAAAAGGGATCTTGTCAATGCTATCCAAAATCACAACTTTTTATTTTTTTGGCCTGAGATTTTCCATGTTCATTGAAGTTTAATGTCTTCCACTTCAATTTATGCCCTTAACTCTTATGATGTCAAATTTTGTTGTAAGTACTACTTTTGGTGCCAATATGTGATTTTGAAAATCTATCTAGCAACTATGTTCCCACTAAATCACCTTAGCACTTTAATAGGAGTAGTGAAGTGTTCGAGGAGTATGAGGAGTTTGAGCATTTGATTAAAATATTTTTGGTGCTATCAAATTTCTTTGGTATCAAGAAGGTGGCCATCTTCAGGCTAATGCCCTAACTTTTACCATGCTAATTTCTAAGGAATTGGAATTTGGCCATTCTTTAATCTGATTAAATATCTTATAATTAAGGAAAGGATTAACATTAACATCATGCTTGTTTTTGCCCTCAAAAATTCAATCCAACCTTTATCCCTCAACTCTTAGACTATATGCTTAAGGGTCTAGCAATTATTAGTAAAATGTCTAATTTGTCCACCATGGTACTTACATTTGAAATTGACATTGTACTAGTTGAGGTTAGATGACTTTATTTGTTCCTTTATAATAATGGTGACTAATTCATTTTGAATTATTCAAGGCAACTCTTGCCTTGAATATGACACAAGTATAGGATCAATTCTTCTTCTTTCTTGCCTTCTTAGGTCAACTTGATTACCGTTAGGTGCCAGTGCACAAACATTAGCTGAAGAGGTTACAATTAAGGGTTTTGGTAATTAAATGTGGCTACCATGTTATGTAGTTGGTATGACTACTAGAGATTAGATAGCCCTTATGGGTTGTTAAAAGAGGGGTAAGGAGGACATGGCTTTAACTTATGGTTATGTTCAATCATTTAAACTTCACCATTTTTTTTTTACTTATGCTAGTTTTCTTGAATGTTGTAAAATCAATAAAAGCATCAACAATTTGTTCCTTTTAGATATCCTTATCAATTCTTTCAATTGTAATTGCTAGATTTGTGAAGCTTTTTGATGCAATTCCAACCATCCTATCATAATAGAGAGTTTTAAGGTACTAACAAAAGTGGAGACCAATTCATTTTCTAGTAATGGAGATTGGACTTGGATAGCATATTTTGCCAAGACTATACATACTACTTAAAAATCTCCTCTAACATTTATTTTATGGCTTAAAGATCCAATTAGGTGGGCTTTAACTTAGAGATGTACTTAAACCTAGCTTTGAATGCAATAAGTAATTCTTACTAAGTTTTAATGTTCTTTAGGTGTTATTTGATGTATTAAAAGGAAGTCACACCTGTCACATTATATTGGAAGCTATCATGATGGCCTTCTCAAGATAAGGAGTGCTTGCAGATGCAGATGGGCAGGCAGTGTGCAATAATGTGTGTATGCTGGCTTTTCTTTTTCTGTTCCTTTTTTTTTTGTTTTTTGTTGTCTTTTTCCTCTCTTTTCCTTTATTTTTCTTTTTTTCTTCTCTTTTCTTTCTTGATACGAATTCTGTTTATATGTAAACGGAACCCAACACCAATGTTG
>CM034045.1:7604440-7636937 GCA_019804595.1 Bruguiera parviflora | reverse complement strand
TCTAGCTTCAAAATGGTGTTTTTTCTTTTGTTGATTTTGGATTAGATGTTGTAGAGATAGAGAGGGTAATGGACGCTGATAGGGAGATGCCATTAGTCTTCGATTGACACATAAAAGGCACCATCATCACTTGATAAGTCCACTAGTGTTGGTGTTATCCGATGACAATGGTTGAAAATGACATGTATAAGAAACGACACCTAATACATCAAATGTTGCCAATTTCAAGCCAATATAGTATCGATCAAAAGTGGAACAAATGGCAGCATCTGACTTTTAGGCACCATCATTGCCTTATTTGGCACATGAAGGTCATCATTCAATGGATCAGTGCCCAATACATCAAATGTTGCCAATTTCAAGCCAATATAGTATCGATCAGCAGCATATGTAGTGGTAGTCAATGGCCAACCTTAAGTTACTTAGTTCATGGGTTTCTTGATCTCTTTTTAAAATGTTTCCTTTAGTGATGCTTAGATTAACTTAAGGGGGTTATGTGGATGGAGTTAATGACATGTCCTAATAGCCAATGGCACAAGCAAGATTTTTGCAAACTTCTTCATGATAGAATACTCAATTTTGGATATTTTCTCCACCTATTTGACTACATTTGTGTTTTTTGTTAGCATTCTTTTTTCAAATTTTTAGTATATATATGCATAAAAAAAAGAGAAAAAACAGCAAATGTACTAATATTATACCTTTTCTCTTGTCAAGAGGCCTTGACTAGAATGGAGAAACACCATCACAACTTAATATAAGTGTTTTGTTAAGTTAATTTTAGTCATTGTATGTGTGATTGTGCACTATGATATTTATTTATAGGGAGTTTTACTCTTCTACTTGTTGATTTTATTGGGAGGAATTAATTATAGACCCTCCTAATAGTTATAAATGCTTTAGTGAGTCAATAAAGTATTGTCCATTAATTAGACCTTTAACCATTAATACTTGGTTTTAATTTTATTTCTTAGTTTAATCATGATTTTGAACTCAATCTAGATTATTTATGTGTGATTATGTCCTTAAAATTGCAAAAAAAATGGGAAGAAAAATGTAAAGGTCTTATGTCCTTAATCATGTTACCAATACATATTTTTTTGGACATTTTCTAGGAGGTTGTCTCTCTTTATTCCTTTAACTTCCCTTAAATACTCCTAAATTGGCCTCTCTTAGTGATTTTTATTAGCTACGAAATGCTACTACCTCTCTTTTCCTTACAATTAATGCTCTCTCTCTACTAGGTTGCTTAATTTTGTTGGTTCCCCTTTAATGGATTTTGCCAACACTTTTTTTTTTCTCTCTTTATTGATTAATGTTGGCTCCCTTTTTATAATGGATCTTGTCTAATCTTAGTTGTTGATTTTTGGTTACTTTTTGTTGGATGGCTAGGATTATTTTTACATATATTTAATATTTTATAGGTCTTTGACTTGTAAGATTTGCACTTGGATTGAGTTATTAGGCCTTAAAGTGAGGGTTAGACTAATATTACTATAGTAGGATGCTCAATCTGGGAACTTCAAGAAAGGGGGGCCTTTTGTGGCTCAATGAAATGAGTTATACCCAAAATTAATATTTTCAACATTAGGTTTAGTTTTGAGATCACATTGGTTGATAGCCCTTTCTTTTAGTGGTGGGATATATATTGTACATTGGAATGTATATTAGATGCTAGCAGTAATTGAATTATTTTTTTTCATTCCTTTTATTTTCTTTCTTTTATTTTTCTTATTGTCTTATTTACCTTTTCATGTTCAAATAAACAATCTATATTCCAAGTCCACAAAATTAATCCTATGCAATAATGAGCAAATGTAAAGTCCTCATAACAAACAAAATAGGGGTGTAATGGTTGTCCCTCTTTATGAGTTGCTTTGGTACAAAGTGGCAAATAAAAATCTTCTTGGATCTATACTTTGTTCTCTTTTTGAGTATCTACATTGTGATGCCTTTGCACTAAACATTACTATATAAAAGTGCACTTTAAATTAGAGACCAAACCCATATTATAGGTTATGATGGCTCCAAAAATAGTTAATTGCCATTTGCATGTTAAGGGCAACTTTACCCAAAATTATTGAGTGAATGTCTTATCGAGGGGTTTATAATATTGCCAAAAATTATATTATTCTCCATTAGAGATTTTTTTAATTTTTTATGTGCAATTAATAGCTCTATTGATGGTTGATTTGCATGATATATGAGGGTTTCATGGCATAATTAAGCTAGTATAAATGAAGTTTGCAATTGCTATTCTTAGTCAAAATTCCAAAAATTTATTGGCATATCATTCAAGTTTGCTTGAGATGGCTACATCACCACTTTACTCAAGTCACAGATGCAAAGCATACTCAAGCTCATTTAATATTGTTTATAACTACCATTTACAATTGAAATTTCTAAGGTAAGTTGATATTTGGTCTAAACTTGCTTAAGATGATAGCATCACCCTTTTGCTTGGGTTATAAATGCGAAACATACTTCAGCTCATCTAGAATTACTTCTTACTACCTATGAAATTTCAAGAGTAAATTGACATGTTGACTGAATTTTCTTAAGACAGCTATATTACCCTTTTACTCAGGTTGTCAATGCAAAGCATACTTAAACTCATCTAAAGTTGCTAACTGCCATTTATAGTTGAAATTCTAGACATAAGTTAACATGTAGTCTAAACTCACTTAAGCTAGTAGCATCACCCTTTGATCAAGTCGCAGATGTGAAGCGTACTTAAGCTTGTCCACTATTACTGCAAACTTCCATTTACAATTGAAATTTTAGACATATATTAACATGCAGTATGAGCTCGCTCAAGATGGTTGCATCGCCCTTTAGCTCAAGTCATGGATGTGAATCATACTTAAGATTGTTTAGTATTGCTTTTAATTGCCATTTACAATTGAAATTTCATACATAAGTTGGCATGTAGTCTGAACTCACTCAATAAAATTGCATCACCCTTTTGCTTGGGTCATGGATGCAAAACATACTTAAGCTTGTCCAAAACTATTATTGTGATCCAATTCCATTGGTTGTAATTGTTCACATGTGCGTGCACTAGCATAATCGATATTCTTTGCTTGTTTTGGAATCACTCACTCCCACCACACCTTTTGATTTTACTTTGTCTTCTTTTCAATTTACATTTGTTGCTTGAAGCCATTATGCAAGTGGATTTTTTCTTAGACCTCATGCATTCTTTTGCTTTTTTCCCAACTAAGGGGGTCCTCTTTCTATCTCTTGAGTTGCTTCTTGTCCAAACTAGAATGATTGGAATCATAATAGAATATTTTTGCTTGTTTGATTTCAAAGAAATCATCTTGCTCTAGATAGATGCAAACATTCTCTATGTCATGCAGTTGGAGAATATGCCCATATTTAGGATTCTTATATAACCTTGAGGTTCTTCTTGTGGGTGTTTGCTTGACTTGCTAGCTCATTATTTTAGTCTAATAAGGAATCTCGAACCATTGATCCATCCCTGTTGGTGGGTGTTGCCTAAGGGCTTTGTGTATGGCATTAGGAAGAATTCCTTTTATCTTTAAGAGTATCAAATAAAGAATGTAATCTATGTCATGTTTATTTTTAAAATGCCCTTTGACACATGTCAACCAAATAAATATGATCACATTAATAGCATTTGTGTCAGGATTTAGAAAAAAGCTATTATTCATAGGACAACAACTTTATATGTGGTAATCAAAAAGAGTGACATATTTGGACATAAAGTTGGAAAATATTTTGAGGCTAATGGTGTAAGGATTAATAGAGATTGATAATGTAACTAGTGGCTTACCCCAAGCTTGGTCCAAATGCCCTAATGAGTTCTCTTTAGCATCATTTGGATACCTTTTGTGTACAAACCCTATTATCTGATTATGTCTTACATCCTTTTTTATTCATTCACTATGCCCTTGTCTCTAGTTGATAGTTAATGATCAATCAATTTCCATCTTGGCTAATACTAAGGCAAAACACTTTTTGACTACATCTAAATTGTTGGGACACAACTTGTCTTCGATATCTATATTTGTTAGAATTAGTGTCCCATCCAAGAATGCCTTTTTTACAACATACAAGCCTTTATAGTTTGGTGTCTGCTTCCTTTTTGGGTCACTTTGATTTGGTGGGGCTCATTTCAGGACTAAGTCTCCTTCTCTAAAATATCTAGAGCACACTTTCTTTTGATGTGCTTAGCTCATTCAACTTTGTCATAATTGTTCATGGCAGATAGCACTCAGCCTCTTTTCTTCAATAAGATTTAGTTTCTTATATCTAATTCTGACTCATTCTACCTTTTATAATTCTACTTCCATCAAAACCCTTAAGGAAGAAATTTCAACCTCTACAAGTAAGAATACATTAGTCCTATAAAGCAAGACAAATAGGATTGCCACTATGGAAGTACATATAGTGGTATGGTATGCATGTAATGTAAATGACAGCATCTCATGCCAATCTTTGTATGTAAATATTAATTTTTCAGCAATCCCCTTAAAAGTTTTATTTGTCACTTTAATTGCCTCATTCATCTTTAATCTATATGGAATAGAGTTGTGATGCTTGATTTTAAACTAATTGCAAAGGTTAGTCATCATTTTGTTGATTAGATTGATAGCATTATTTGTGATTAGCTATTCTAGCACATCATAATGACATACGATGTCTTTCTTGATGTACTTAATGATCACCTAATGGATGATACTCGCAGAAGACACTGCTTTGACCTATGTTGTAAAGTAATCAATTGCCACTAGGATGAATCGATATCCATTAGATGCTTTTGGTGTAATGGGACCTATTACATCCATTCCCTACATAGAGAATGGTCATGAGGATGTCATCCCATGTAATGGAGTCAATGCTACATGTGTTTTATTTGCATATATTTGACATTTGAGACATTTTTGGGCATGCTAGAAGTAATCTAATTTCATAATTGACTAGTAGTATCATACTTTCAAGATCTTTCTAACCATGGAAAGGACACTAACATTCAAATCACATAAACCCTCATGCACTTTTTTCAAGTTATTTATGTGACAGCCACATTTAAGCACCACAATAAGACTGAGCCTTAGTGACTCTTATAAATAATATCTCTACTAAGGAAGAAATTCATTGCCAACCTCTATAAGGTTCTTTTATCATTTTCATTAGCACCTTTAAGATATTCTTAGGCTTTACGATAATGCTTTATATCATGATACCATGGTTTGTCATCCATCTCCTTGTCTATATGCGAGCAATGAGTTAGAGCGTGATGGATATTGACAAGGATCACTAGGGAATTGGCTTCAAGATGGACTTTGTCCATTGTCACCAAAGTTACCAAAACATCAAAAATCTAATTGTTTTCTCAAGGCATATGGTGGAAAGTGATATGATCGAATTGTGACATTAGTTTCTTGATATACTTGTGATAAGGAACAAGCTTATGGTCTCCTCTTTCCCAGTTACCTAATAATTGATAGATGACCAACATTGAGTCCCCATACACTTTGAGATTTTAAACATTCATTTCCAAGGCATACAGTAAACACATTTTTTTTCTACCACGTTGTTGGTGCATTCAAATTGCAATTTTGCTATGATTGGATATTGTTTACCCTTAGATCTTTTGAAGATGACTCAAATTCCATGCCCTAATTCATTGGATACCCCATTAAACCACATTTTCCTTTCATCAACTCCTTGAATTTGATTTGGGCCTAAGATGTCTTCATTCAAAAAATCAAACTACATTGACTCTTACTTTGAAATGGCCTAATCTAGTAAGAAATCTACAATCACACTACTTTTGGTAGATTTGTGACTAACATATTGAATATCATATTCTAATAAGAGAAATTGACAACGAGAAACCTATCTTGACAATACTAACTTTCAAAGTTGTATTTGAGGGGATTGTCTTTAACAATAAGTCGAGTTGTATGATATAGCATATATTGCTAAAGTCAACACACTACTTATCCTAATGTACAATAAATTCTATCTAAATATGAATACCACATTTTATGATTGGTTAATTTCTTACTAAGATAATAGATTACTCTTTCCTTTCTACCTATTTCGTTATCTTATCCTAAGACACAACCTATGCATCATGCCCACACAATGAGATACAATATAAGTGGTCTATGTGGAACTAGTAGCACTTAAACTAGAGGATTAGAGAGATAATTCTTCATCTTATTGAAAGCTTCCTAACATTAATAATCTCATTGCCTTGGATTGCTTTTTCATAATATTCCAAATATAGGCTTACATGTTGCAGTTAATTGGGATATAAATCTAGTAATGGATTTAATTCTTCCTAGGAATTCCCACACCTTTTTAGGCATAGAAGGTGTGTTCATTTTCTTTATGACTTTAATTTTGTTAGAATCAATTTTGCTATCTATTTGACTAACAATGAAGCTAAGCAATTTGCCCAAAGTTGCCCTGAAAATGCATTTAGCTAAATTAAACTTGAGTTAAAACATCCTTAGCTGGTTAAACAACTTTTTGAAAGCCATTAAGTGATCATCACCTACTCAAGATTTAGTGATCGTGTCATCAAAATAGACCTCAATCTCTTCATGCATCATTTCATAGAATAAGGTGACCATTACCCACTGATAAGTGGTGACTACATCCTTAAGGCTAGATGGCATGACCTTCTGGCAAAAAGTTCTCCATATTGTGACAAATGTTGTTTTCTCCATGTCTTCAAGCACCACCTTGATTTGATTATGGTCCAAGAACCTATCCATGCAAGAAAACATTGAATGTCTAATCATGTTGTCCATTGAAATGTCAATGTGTGGTAAGGAAAAGTTATCTTTGGGGCTTACTTTATTCAACTCCTTATAGTCCATTCACATGCAAATGTTACCATCCTTTTTTGGCACTTGTATGATATTGGCCACCTATTTTGGATAATTTGTCACTTGGAGAAAGTCTACATTCAACTGCATTTTGTCTTTTTTCCTAGACAATTTGGCACTAGATAATTTGTTAATAGGAATCAAGTTTTTTTTTTTTTTTTACTTTTACCATATAGGTTTACATTCTAGTTTTGGAAGGAGTTTCTACATCACTATATCAGTATTCAAGCCCAACATGTGCTTGTATGACCAAGCAAGTGTATCTATGCATTCTTCAAGCAACTAAAACATGCTTTACCTACTTTTTAAGGGAAGTTTTATGCTGATGTTGACTTCTTGCTGACTTCTTATAGTGTCTAGGTTAATCAACTTGACTAGCTCTTTCACAGCTATGGACTGCCTTTCTTTTTATTCAAGCATTGGAGATTTGATGGGATTTCATTGCTTTTTAGGTCATCCTAGATTGACACATCAAGGGTACTTTCAAACTTTACCTCAAGTCAGGCACTGGCTAAACTATCGGTCATATCTTTAGACATCTTGAATAATAAATAAGAAGCTATAGGAAATGAATGGGTACTATTATGATGGCTTATGCATACAGAAACAAATGCTAAGACGGTAGTTTAAATGATAAAGGCTAGAACTATGAGTGTAAATGATATAAACATATGTTATTGGCTAACATATAACAAATGCCACCCATTTTATTACATAGCTACCCCTAAATGTTATGAGTGTTAATAAACAGGGAAAATTTTAAACTACATTACTTTGCAAGAGACTTAAGTGATTGAGGAATGTCCCAAGCTTGCTCGTTGCCTAAAGGGGTGCCAAGGTTGCATGGCTAAATTAGTAGAACTTGAGGAGAGTCTTCTTCCTCCTCTTTGGAGATCATATGGATCTTTAATGCACCTAATTTGACAACAACTTTGGCTAGTGACTCCTCTTTGGAATTTGATCCCTTGTAATCATCATTTAGGCATTCTCTAATTTGATTCACCGTTTGGTGGTTGGGAAGAGGGTTAATGTTAAAATTAAGCTTCTTTTTGTATTCTAAAAAGTCAATCCATCCTTGATCCCTCAGGTCTTGGACTTTACATTTAAGAGTCTAATAATTTCCAATTGAATGTTTGATTTGTCCACCATGATACTTGCACTTGGCATTGGCATTATACTAATAAGAATGGGGTGGTTCTAACTGTTCTTAGGCTACAATAGTAACTAATTCATTTTGAACGGGTTAAGGGAGCAACTTTAAATAAGGACCAGTATGGGGTTAGTTTTTTGCCTTTTAAGGTTTCCTTGTTGATTCTTTTCTTGTAATGACCAAATTAATGAATCTTCATAATGCACTTCCTACTATTCTATCATAGTAGGGAGCTTTCAATGTGTTGAGGAAAGTGTAGACCAATTATTTTTCTGGGAGTGGGGGTTGGACTGGGAAAGCTATATTATGTCATTGTTAAGCATATTGCTTGAAAGTTTCTTTAGGCTTCTTTTCCACAACCTAAAGATCTATTCAAGTGGCTTTGAGGTCAAAGATTACTTGTATCTAGCCTCAAAGGCAACTACCATTTTTTTGATGTACATGGTTAGGTGATTTGTAGGTAGTCTCATGCCATCAAACTTTTTAAATTCTAGAACTTTGAATTTTGGCAAGAGGACTACATTTTAAACTAGACAAAGATCTAATGCACTCAAGAGAGCGTGCATATCATTCCCTTTATTGGCTCTAACTTCCTCTTATAAAAGATCGATCTTTTGTGTCATAGAATGCTCTATGCTTCTTGCATTCTTGTCTTTTAATTTGGGAGTGGTTTTACGTTCGCTAGGGGTAACATCAGTAAAGTAAGGTGTCAGAATGACATTTGGTGCATATATTTTAATGCTTAATGATTGCAAAGCTGTTATTTGCACTAAAGAATGATGTGTGGCATACTATGAATAGATGAAGGGTGCCAGAAAAGATCTTGATATTGGCATTACATGAAATAGTCTATTGACTGAGGCAAGAGAGCTTGTCTAAGTTACAATTTCTCCCATGACCCTCTTTCCTTTAGTGAATGCCTAAGTTATCTATTACATTTGCTCTTTTAATTTCTTAATTGAGGCCTAAATCTCGTCCATGTGGTTGACTAGTTCTTTGACTTTGTCTTCCATTCTTTTCTTATGCAATCGAGTTAGGATTGTATATCTTGCCAATTATGAGCTCTTTATTGTTAACTTTATTATACCTTTATTTTTTTGTTGTGTTAAAAATAGTAATTGCATTTATAATATTTATGAATGATATGCTTAGACTTATGCATAAAATGCTTTATAATTGAATGTGTTTTTTAATAGTAGTAGTAAATAGGAGAACAAAAAGGGATGTCCCACTTTCTTTATCCTTACAAAGCCTTGTTATAACTAAGGTTGCTCTTTCTTTCTAGCTCTAGATAAAATACTCCATATCTCTACTTAGGCTATATTTATCAACATTCGTCTCAAAATCATTAGAATTTATATCAATCTATGCATGATAATAGAGCTGTTCATGGCACAAGTATTAGGCATAATGTTAAGGAAGTGCCTCACTATCCAAGTCTATATATCCACCATAATGATAAGTGCCAACTTGGAAAACAACTTGAAGAGGAGCATTTGAAGTTACATTATTGCATTCAAAAAGGATGGTTTTGACATCTTGCCACAAGACTAGATCAGTGTAAGGATCAGCCAAGACATTAAGAGGAAAGTTGATGATCTTCTATATGAATAAGCTAATGCACATTCTTGTTTCCTTATTTTAGACCCACACAACTAGGTGAAGATAGAAAATGCAAAAGATGCATAAAGGATTTCTAGGACTATTGATGATGTTTCTCTATTCCAAAAGAAAGCTAAAGAGCTTAAACCCCATATATAGTGAAAATTATGCTCCTAAATTTTATTCCCAATATCTCATAAAAGCATTAACCTATGGCCAATATATTAGCATGTCAATCGTATATTTCCTAGCAAGGTACATAAGCAAATAGGGAGCCTCTTAAGGAAAATTGCTGAAGTCCTTTTAGGGAATAAAGAAACAGTTCATGAAAGGATACTAAGGGAAGGAGCCTTTGCAAATTATTTATCATAAAGGTTTCTTGTTTTTGGAAGGTGTCCTTAGCAATTACTTTTACCAACACCATTGGTAGGATGTTTGTAAGATTGGGCAAAGAGGGACTTTGTTTAGTGTTGGCAAGGCTTGTCATTGGTGACTTAGAAAGACCATCTTCTTCATCTTCAAAGTTAGACTCTTGATCTTCTAACTCTAAGACATATGGATTGTTGGTAGATGAGAAGGACTTGCCATGGCTTTATACTATAGGAGTTGATGTGTACGCATTTCATAAGACTAGATGTTGAGGTGTATTACCTAGAATTGAACTAGTGTCAAAACCACTTCCCTTATTATTACTTTTTCTTTTAAAAATAGTTAAAACCTTACATACTTATAAGTTGTGTGTGATTTGGTTTCATGCCACAGACAATGATCATTAACTCCATCCATCAAGAAAAAAGAACATGTTTTCAATTATGTAGGTGAATTACATCTTGTCATAAATATGATTGGAAATTACCACCCCTTTAAGAAACCCTTTAGCAAGCACTTGACCCATCATTATATGAGCTTTCAAGAACTATAACTTTCTATCTAAATCAAACAAGTTTAATTATAAAGTCTTAAATATGCATGTTTAAGCAATTATGTATAATTTTGATAGGATGTCATAATATGTATATGGATGGCTTTCACCTTATGTAGTATTGGTTGTTGTAACAAACCATACATGAGAATAGTTTAAAGGATAGAAAAGCCCACCCCTATTTTATATAACAAGATCAAATGTGAGGGAACATTTTTAGACTAAGAACATCTTACTTTGCTAACATTTACAATTCAATGCGTTAAAAAGGGATTTAGTCTTATACACAGCAATGGCTACAATTTAGATTTTTGCATAAAACAAGCAGTGAACTCATATTGCCTGAAGGGGTCTTCAAAGAAAAGGCTGAGACACTTGTCTAATGGATGCAATGGTGGGATATCCATTCGCAGCTCTTTAACCTTATCTACCATGCCCCTAGCTTTGTCTATTACCCCTTCTAATCTACTGTGATATATGGAATTCTCACTTGTAATAAAGAGTCATTAGCTACTAAAGATAGGAGATTAACTCTTAGATTTGAGTGTCCTGAGCTATACATCATATGCCAAGCTTCAATTTCTCTAGGTGAACAAATCCACTTGTTGTGCCAAATTTTGATCTTCCTAAGAGAGTTAAGTCACTTGTTATGCCATGCTTTCATTTTCTTGTGTAAGTACATTCATTTGTGCACCATGAGTTTCTTGTTCCATAAAGAGTGTAGTAGTGGCATCATCTGATTACTCTTAAAGGTGAGCATTTTCTTATTAAAGGGCTTCATTTTGATTTAGTGTGAATTAAAGGACATTTTGCATATGACCTTAATCTAGTCCTATTGACTCCACATTTTGGAATGTTTGGTTCGCTTATAACAACTAAGAGGTTAACTCTTCATTTCTTCTTTAAGATATATCCAACTCTTAAAGAAGCTAGTTGATAGGAAACTCTAATTTGAATCTTCTAAAAAGTTTGGCTAGTCATAGTGTGAAGAAGTGACATCCTATGGTATTAAGAAATTGTGTTGATCCAAACTTGACAAAAGTGGCATCTAAACATTTTCAATTTTGGCTTTCCCTTCGGAGACAACATGACTTACTAACACATCAAAGATGTAAATTCCATGGCCTTAAGTTGCATGTAATAACTCATACCACTCAAATGGAGGGTGATTAAAGTGTGCATAAGTGGTTTTTATAACATGATTCCATGCTTGAATCATGTGTTAGAGGTGCTTATGATTGTTAGAACTACTATAATCAAAGCAAACATCCTCCATTCCCTTGTCAAATGAAATGAACCTCTTTGACCATGTTTGTCCAATTGCTATTATAAGGGCGTACGTAATCACTGTTGTTATCTTGATAAGGGCAACCTAAAAGTATTCCTTATAACTATATAGGGTCGAGCCTTTTCTTAGCCATTTGGCATGCAATCAAAATCTCGCTCTCAAAAATATGTTATCCACTTTGAAATTTCCATCATGCTAGACCATTTAATTTTGTTGAATTCTCTAATAGGAGTCTATCCTTTTTGTACATGGGATAAGTAAACTAGTTGAGACGTACATTTATATGGCTCATATACTAAATATATAATAGAATTGAACTACCCCTTTCCTTGAATTCTGCAATAATTCAAGGATAGGATCATTTTAGCAATCATGGCCAAAGCTGGATTAATCCCACCTTTTCTCATCTTCTGGAATAATTCACTAATGTGTTCATAAACATGCCTAATGACTTTAAGGAACATTATTAACCCATAAATGAGCAATGTTATATGAGTAAATTCTACCTTAGGATGTTTTATCATGTGTTTAATAATATGGTTGGTTAGAATACATTCCTCTCAATGCTACCCCCTAGTCATGATATGAATCTCACTCTACTTTTGAATAATTATTTTTGACAGCTTGTTTACATGATTGGTTTTAAGGCTTGGAAAGTATAATCTCGATCATGAGTGCCTATTAAGTTTAGCAAGTTTTTGATTTCTTCTATTAGAGGGACCATGTATACATTCAAGAAGATGAAGCATTAATAAGTTGGGTCCCAAGAGTGTATGGCAACCTTTAGCATTACTAGCTACATCTTAATGTCCAATAGGTAACCAATGTTACCATAAATTTCTTAAAAGGCACATCTCCTACTAGTGCTATAAAAAAGATAATGTAATAATCAAGATAGGATCACTTAGGCTCCCTATTTATAAGGAATAGATCTAACAAATAAATCACTCTATTGGTATAACTACAAAAGTGTGGTTTGACAAATCTAAACTAGGTCGAAGGTCCTTAGAGAGTTCCCTCCCTCACCATTCAATGTTCAAGTAAGAGTTATTAATCTAAGGGAGGGATTTTAAGATTATCTTATACAAAAACCATAGCCTTCATGAAGAATTCATACTTCCTCTCATCTAAGTTAGAAAAGATATAGGCAAGGTTTCAAGTCTTTATAAGTGTATGCAATTGAGGTTTTGATGCAAATAAAAATTATAAATGTTAAAATAAGAGACATAAATAAAACATCAAACAACAATTAAGTGAAAGTATTAGAAAAGAGTTAGAATAGCCTATCTCTTAGAAGATCCCTAGTATAGTTGCCAAGCTAGTGCAATGGACTTCAAGTGATGGGAGAGCTCGATAGACACGAAGGGGGAGCATGTGCTATAATGTATGTCAATTAACTTTGGATTTGCCACCAATTAGTTTATGTGTAATTGGAACATCATAGATTACTTAGTATGCTTTACCATGATTTTTTAAGGTTCAAGAGCACGATTATGTTTGGCAAAAATCACAATTAACCCAAATGTCCATCACAAGTAATGATATCACTATTCACTTGCTTTTATTTATGCCTCTTCTACCAACACTTTATTTATTTTTCTATTTCTTTTGTTTCTTTTTTATTTTTTTAAGATCTTGAAAAGATTACCATTCTTTTTTGTGTTTATCGACTGATTCAAGATGTCCCAAAATAGTACTTCTATCAACAATTTTAGGTCTTGCTTTTTTTCCTTGTTTCCATTTTTCAATAGTTGGTTTTTCCTTTTCTTTTTTCATTCCTTCCTCACTATCCCCTTTTTTCTTTTATTTTTCTTTTTCTTTTATTTCATTCTTCATCACATATCCCTCACTTTTAGTTTTTGTGTCCAAAAACACTAAGAGCTCTTACTCTCTCTAGTTTGACCATTTTTATGGTCATCTTTCACATTTTGAGCTTGACAATACCTCAATCATCAGTCTCACGTAAGATTTCTAGTGTAGAAAACCAAGATTTGGCTTTAAAATGGTGTTTTTTTTTTGTTGATTTTGAACTGGATGTGGTAGAGATTAAGAGGGCAGTAGCCACCAATAGCTAGATGTTATCAATCTCTAATTGACACACGAAAGATACTAATAGGTAGATCATTGCCTACTAAGTCTACTAGTGCTAGTGTTATGTGGTAATAATGGCCTGAAGTGGCACGTATAAGAAGTGAAATGACTGATGGCATCCAACTTCAAGGCAACTATCATTGCTATACAACTCCTCATTCATGCATGAAGGGTGTTGTTCAACAAATCAGCACCCAAAGTATAGAATAGTGCCAATTTTAGGCCAATGAGACATTGGTCGGATGTACGTATGGCAATGGGCAATGGTTGACCTTGGGTTGTTTGCTAGTTCTTGGGTTTCCCAACCTCCTTTCAATGCATGATCTTTGATGATACATAAATTAGCTCACGGGGGTTTTGTAGGTGGGGTTAATGATATTTTTCAGTGCCTAATGGCACCAGTGAGATTCCAAGGAACTTCTTTAATATAGAATACCCAATTTTAGGTATTTTTCTCCACCTTTTTTGACTACTTTTGTGTTTTTTTTTTTGGCATTTTCTTACTTTTTTAATTTTTTAGTATGCATATGCATGAAAAAAAAATAAAAGAAAAGCAAAATGTACTAATATTATACCTTTTTTTGTGCAGAAAGGCCCTAGTTGGAATGGTGGAACACCACCTCAACTTACAATATGTGTTTTATTGGGTTAACTTTAGTCATTTTGTGCTATGATTATTTGTTTGTGGGGAGTTTTAGTCTTTTACTTGTTGACTTTATTAAGACAAATTAATTGAAGCCCCCCTTAAAAGTCACTGATACTTCTATGGGTGGATGAAACAATATCCATTAATTAGACCTTTAGCCATTAGTACTTAGTTTTAATTTATTTCTTGGGCTAATCATGATTTTGAGCTCAATCTAGATTTTTTATGGGTGATTTATCCTTAAAAGTGTAAAGAAAATAGGAAGAAAAATATAAAGGTCTCACTCTTGTTCTAGATATCCTTGTTCTTAACATTGTTGGCCAAAAGGAATAGCTCCTCCTCTTAGGTTGTTGCTTGCATATATTTTTTTGGACATTTGGCAGGAGGCTATCTCTCTTTGTTCCTTTTGCCTCCTTTAAATGCTCCAAAATTGTGCTCTTAGTGGTTTTTATAGGCTATCAAAAGTTATTGTCTCTCTTTTACCTCAAAATGATAATTAATGCTCTCTTTATATTGGGTTGCTTAATTTTGTTGGTCCCTCTTCAATGGATTTTGTTGGCCCCTATTTTGTTCTCTCTTCTTCAATTAATGTTGACCACCTTTTTATAATTATTCTTGCTAATATTGGTCATTGATTTTTTGTTACTTTTGTTAAATGGCTAGGATTATTTATGCACATATTTAATATTTTACAAGTCTTTGACTTGCAAGATTCACACATGGATTAGGCTATTGGGCCTTAAAGAGAGAGTTAGACTAATATTACTACATTGGGACACTTAGTATGGGGTCTCTAAGAAGGAAAAGGTCCCTTTTGTAATTTGATGATGCAACTTATACCAAAAAGTAATATTTTTAACTTTAAATTTAGCTTGAAAACCACACAAGTTGCTAATTCTTCCTTTTAGGGATAAGATATACATTGTATATTGAACTATATAGTAAACACTAATAGCAATCCAACTATTATTTTTCATTCTTTTTATTTTCTTTCTTTTATTTTTCTTTCTACCTTATTTAATTTTTCATATCCAAATAAACAATCTACAATCCAAGCCCATAAAATTAATTTTGCATGAGAATAAGCAAATGTGAGGTTTTTAAGGTGAACAAAATAGAGGTACAACAAAGGCAATGCATTAAGAGTTTTTCCTTATGAGTATATGTTGCCATCTTTTGAATGTAAATGGTTAAGTAGTTTGTTGGTGATCTCATGTCATCATACTTGTCAAATTTTAGAGTTTTTAATTTTAACATAAGGACTGCATCTTAAACCTAACAGAGGTCTAATGCACTCAAGTGAGTATGGATATCTTCCCTTTTGATGGTCTTATAGTCCTCCTATAAGAGGTCAATTTTCTATTTCATTGAATGCTAATTAATTACTGCCACTCTATCCTTCAATTTAGGAGTAGTTTTGAATTCATTAGGTGTGGCATTTAGGGGGTGATGTGCTAGAGTAATGTCTAGTACATAAATCTTGGTGTCAAATGATTGTGCAACCATCATTTGTCCCCAAAAGAGATGTGCCATTGATTAAGGATGAAGGAAGAGTGGTCTAAGTGTTTCTAACACTAGGTTGACTAAAATATTCCACTCACCAAGGCAAATGAGGTTTCCTAAGGAATTATGTCCCCAACATCTATCTTCCTTTTAGAAAATGCCTAAGTTACCTACTGCATTTGCTCCTTTAGCTCCTTGATTGAAATTTGAATGTTGTTTATAAGGAAAGTTAGTTCTTTGGCTTTGCCCTCTATTCTTCTCGTACAAGTTAAGTTAAGACCATATGCCTTTGCTAGCTATGAGATTTTTATTGTTTATTTATTGTACATTAGATATCTTATTATGTTAGAGAGAGTAATTGCATTCATTGTACATGCAAATGAGGTGTTTGATGCATGAGATGCTTAAACATACACAAATAAAGCTTTATAATTTAGTAATTTTATTTTATAACATTATCACAAAAGAGTATGAAAGACATGCCCAACTTTAGTTTATCCTTATAAAGTTTTATTACAACTAAAATCCTTATCTTTTTATATCCCTGAACTTAGGTAGATTGTCCCTCATCACTACTTGGACTATACTCATTGATAAAGGTCTCTAAGTTCTCAAAGTTCAAATAAGTTCATGCATAATAATGGACCTATCAATAATATAGGAACCAGGCATATGATAGGACAATGGCCTATATCCAAATTAATGCTTTTGTCATAATGGAAAGTACTAGCTTGGAACAGGGCTTAAGAAGGGACATCTAGATTCATCCCATCATGCTCACAAAGGATAATCTTGATATCTCTCTAGGAGACTAAATTGATATAAGGATTAGCCAAAACATTAAGAGGAAAGTTAAAGATTTTTTAGACAATGAGGTTGATGCACATCTTAGTTTCCTTGTTTTAAACCTATACATCTAGGTGAAAATGAAAAATGCAGAAGATAAAAGGAGGGCCTCTAAAACTATTGGCAATATTCCTCCATTCCAAGAAAGAGTTAAAAGGTCTAAATTACTTATACGATTGGAATCAAGTCCATGGATTTTGTTCACAATATCTCTTAAAAGCATTAACCTATGTTCAATAGATAAGCATTCCAATGGTGTATTTTCTAACCAAGTACATGAGTAGACAAAGAGTTTCCTTAAAAAAAAAACTATTGAAGTGTATTAAGGGGCTAAAAAAGTAGTTCATGAAAAGGTGTTAAGGATGTTAATCTATAAACTTGGTGGAGAAGCATTTTAGGTTTCTTTTTTTTAAAAAAATTTATTTTAATTATCTATTAATTTTTTATTTTGGTTTTAAAATTAGAAAAAAAAAAAGGTTTAGTAACTAAATCTACTCAAATAATGACCCTTGTTTTTCCCCCAAAAAAAATCTCAATTATAATTTTTTTAATTTTCAATTTTTCTTAAGAATCCTTTTATTTCACCCTTTTGCCTTGTTAATTTCACTCTTCCTATTTAATAATTTTTTAAAAGAGCAGTTCATTAACTTTCAAATGGGGGAATTCCTACCTCTTATGACTTTTAAGTATGATTTTGTTTAAGTTTTACTTCTTATCCTTTCTCTCTCTTTTTTTTTTATTTAGTTGGGATTTGGTTTTGGGACTTATGAAGCTAGATTTATGGTTCAAAAGGAAAGGACACTCTAATCTATTGGTTTTTGGCATTATAAAGGTTTGATTGGGTGGAGAGGAGCTGGTGACAACAAGTCTTGTTTAAGGGTTTAGGTACAAGTCATGTGGAATTGAGCTACCAAGCACATTTTTGGGGAGGAGGGTGGACTAGGTCAGATTTTTGGTGGTTTTAGGTCTGAGAGATAAAGAGCAAAGGATTGAGTGGATCAAATTGACTCAATTGAATAAGTTCTTTTCTCTTTTTCAAATGTTTTTACTTTTTTTTTTTGGCTATGTTTTTTAATGTTGTGCATATTGTGATGGATTGAGCAAGGAAAGAGTGAGTGGTAGTCTGAGGTGATTAATAGTTATCAACTATCATTTTAGAGGCTTCAAGGACTAGCAAATGATCAAATTTTAGTGTTGCTCACTAAAGAATTCAAAAAAATGTCAAGAGACTCATTATTGCCTAATTTATTCACTTTCAACAACAAATCACATAAAGCATGACAATAAATTCAGTATTTGAAGCAAAGGAAAAGAAAACTAACCCTTTTGTGTGTTTCATTTGTAAGGAGATGGAAGAAGTACTTTCTTGTTACAAATCAAAAGAGGTAACGCTAGTCTTACCAAAGATATTTAATTTCCAGCTTTGTTAGTGGATTAAGTGGAACCATTAGGCCCACTCTTAAATTGTTGTAACTAAAAACCTTGAGTCAAGCCTATAGGTTATCTAAACTATAAGAGCATTTTATGGATGGCCTTTTTACCAAGAAAATAGTTACTGATGGGGTCATTGGGGTCGTTGGGGACAAAAAGTGGTTAATACTATACCCCTAAATGTGCTTGCTTGCAAAAGAGCACCAATAGTCCTACCACCAAAACAACCTACTAAAATTACAACAATAAACTATTTTATGTTTAAATTGCTTAAATCTACATCCTTACAAAGTGTAGGCAGTGCCTTAAAAGTGGAGACAAGTACTTTCTTGGCCATCATTATTTTGGGAAACATTTCTTAAATTTAATTGATAAAGTGCAAGAGCAAAAAGTGTAGCTAGAGGTTTATAAAACATAAGAGGCTAGGTAGGAGACTCAGGAGCTAGTAATGATGGAGTCGATGGAAGCCACCATTGAGATCTATGTGAATGCCATCTCTTGCACCATAGGTCTGAACACTCTACAATTAAAGGGTGACTTTAAAAAAAGGTTTTGGTAATCTTGATTAACACAAATAGTACCCATAGCTTCTTGGACTCGACATTTGTAAAGAACTTGCACTATAATCTAGAGAGGAACCCCACAATGATGGTTACCATCTCTTATAGGAAAAAAGATTTCTAACTTAAATAAGTGCAAAGGATTTGAAAGGAAAATACATGGTTACATCTTTAAGGTAGATTTAAGGCTTATAGCATTAGGGCTTACGACATAGTCAAGGTGTTGGTTAGCTAAGGTTACATAGCCTAGTGCTATTTGATTTTAGCAATATGAAGTTTTCATGGCAAGCTAGTTGAATTAATTAGAGTTAATAAGATAGGAATCCTTAAGCTATTGACACATTATGTTTAAATCAGATGTTCAACTTGTTAACCTTAGGCCCTTTTGATAGCCCCACTACTAGAAATCAAAAATTGAAGAACTAATAGCTAAAATGATGGCTTTTACAATCATATAACCTAATAGTAGTCGATTTTCTCCACCTGTACTATTAGTGAAAAAAGAGGATTGCTCCTTGCATTTTTATGTGAATAACAGGCAATTGAATTATTTGACCATTAAAGATAAGTTTCTCATACCCATCATTGATGACTTGCTAAATGAGCTGAAGGGTACTACAATCTTCTCCAAGCTGGATTTGAGAGCAAGCTATTGTCAATTTTGGATACTTGAGGGGGACATTCCTAAAATAGCCTTTAAAACCCACTGTGGGCATTATAAATTTAAGGTCATGCCCCTTATTCTCACCTATGCTCTTGCTACTTTTCAAGTTCTCATGAAAAAGTTATTTGCTTCTTAGTTAAGTAATTTATTTTAATTTTTTATGGCATTTTGGTATATAGCTCTAGCTTAAAACAATATGTGCAACATTTGACTTGTGCTCTACAAGTTTTGAGGTCATATATAGTTTTAAATATGGTGTGCATTTGGAAGAGGGAAAATTAAGTATCTATGGCATCTCATTAGTAATCAATACAAAGACCACAAATTTTTCCAAAGAAATCAAAGTAACATAGGCAAAATTGAACCCTTCAATACAAAAACCCCTACTAAAACTAAAAACCTTGGATTTTAAGACCTTAAGATTTGAGATCCCACCACCTTCAAAGAAAATAAACCAAAATCATCAACACATCATAGAAAATTAAAGTTTCAAGAGCCAAAACTCATGAACACAAAACTGAACTCTCATGAAATAGGCAAAAAAATTAAAGAAAGCTTAAAAGAAAGTCAAAACAAACCCATTGTTTCACCAAAATTTGAATAAAGTCAACAAACCAACCCTTTGCACATCAAGAAACCAAAATCGCACGCTTTCTCATACTACATACATGAAATATATTATAGTTCCAATGTCAAGTTCTCATGAAAAGGAGCCTAAAGGGAGAGAGAGAGAGAGAGAGAGAGAGAGAGAGAGAATTTAGGAATATTGTATTTCTCTTGCATAGTTGTTGCAACAAACTAAGGAGGCATTATATTGCTCTCAAGTTACAATCCAATAGTTGTGATTAAAAGAAACATAAAGGAATCATAACCCTTATGATGCTAATACTTAACATACTTACTAACTCCTATCTATAGGGCTTAATAAGCCAATGCTATAATAGACTTAACTTAACATTAGGATCTAATAGACCTAGACCCATTTACCTATTTATCATAATTATTGTAACTACCTTATCCTCCTTACAAAAAATGTTAAAAGTCCCTTTTGCTCATATGAGCCTTGTCTTTAAGGTGAAATTGAGATACAAAGAAAATGCCAATCCTTTATTTTGCCTCCTCACAAAAGAGTTTAAACCAATAAACAAGTACTTAAGTGATAGCCTTGTTATTACACTAAATGATTTGCCTGTCAAGAATGATTTGGGGTTCCACCAATATCTAACCATCTATTCTTGTAAGTGACAATTAAGGAAAAACCTATCCATAATGTCCCACTCATTTCTTGAGCAAGATATGCAAAAAATATGATAAATTATTGACCAAGTAAGTAAAGCCAAACAATAGGCCATAAAGCCAATTTTTGCCACCACCTCTAAAAAAAAGGCCGTAAAATTTAAAGGAAATTTTCCTACTAGATCACACTTCCATAGATGCTTGACAATAAGTTTGAAGTTTTAGATACATAGTCACTTATCTTAAAGGATCTTTCACTTTGGCCCTTATGTGTATAATGTTTCATGCTCTTTTATGCTTTAAGTAAATGATCCGTCTACAAAATTGTCAAAAGCTACCTTTTAATAAGAAAGTTTTCCACAAATGCAACTTTAGTAGCTTTCACATAAAGAGAAAATAGTTAAGGAGAGGCTTGGCTATACAGAGCTTAAAATGGAGTCATTCCTATGGTAATGTGAAAATTGGTGTTATACCACCACTCAACTAGGTATAATCACTTGACCCATTTTGTTAGCTTGTAAAAAGTCATGCAACATATATAGTTCTTTAGGTATGGATTCAACCTTTCACTATACCCATTTGCCTAATGGCAATAGATAAAATTGAATTGGACATAAATTCCCAACGTCCAAAACAACTCATGCCAAAAAGGACTAGTTAAAACTTTATCCCTATCTAAAACCATAATCTGAGGAAGGCCATGAAGTTTACAAATGTTTTCTAAAAAGAGATTTGGCACAAATAATGTTGTATAGAGGTGATTATATTTGGTAAAACTATCTATCACCATTAAAATCACTTCCTTCCCTTTAGACTTAGGTGGACTTGTTATGAAGTCTATAGCAATATCAAACCAAGCTTAGGAGGGAATGGGTAAGGGCTATAACAACCTTAGATAAGGAATTATTTCCCTCTTACACCTTTTATGCACTTCACTAGTGGATACAAAGAGCTAGATGTAAGCTTTCATTCCTGGCCAATAGTAATGTTGTTTAACTCTTGGAGTTATCAAAATGCCCTCCTAAAGCATAAAAGTGTAGAGCTTGTAGCACTTGAATTCTAAAATTTCTAATGGTCCTAAAGTAAACTTGACCTTTGTACATGAGAACTCCACTAGTTAAGGGGAAAGGACACTATGAAGTTGGGACTAAGTACAAAGCAGTAAGTAATTCTTGAGTTAGAGTGTTAATTTAGTTAGCACTTCCTAATCCCTTAAGAATCACTATTAATAGAACCATACATGGCACTTTTTGATCCCTTACTGATAATGCATCAAAAGCCCTATTCTTAAAACCCTTCTTATATTAAATTACATAATCTAACCCTAAAAGCTTAATGATCACTTTTTGTTGGATTTGTGCATATAGCTATTAATGAAGCAAGTGTTGTATACTTTCATAGTCTAATTATGAAAGAGTGCTCTTTAAGCTACTGCCTCTATTTTCCTTTTGCCATTAAAATAGCCAAGAGTTCCTTCTCATACATGGACAACCCTATTCTATCATGTAAGGCCTTGCAAAGGTAAGTAATAGGCCTTCCTTTTTTGCATCATGTTTGCCCTAATCCCTATTCCACAATCATCTATCTCTAGTTCAAAAGGTGTAGAAAAATTAAAAAGGGCAAGTATTAGAGATAAGGCTAAGGCTTATTTAAGTTTCTTAATGTTTTCTTAAGCTTTCTCTCCTCAATAGAAATTATCTTTCTTGAGAAGATCAATAAGTAGCCTACTTATGGCACCATGGCCCTTTATAAATGTTTTATATTATCTTGTTAACCCCAAGAATATCCTAAGACTCTTTATTGACATTGGTGTAGGCTAGTTAATTATAGCCTCCAATTTGGTGGGGTTTGTAGCTATCCCTTAACCACTAACAAGATGTCCTACATACTCAATTTATCCTCTTCCTAATACACACTTAAACTATTTAGCATAAAGTTGTTATGACTTTAAAACTTCTATAACACAAGTCAAATGTTGCACATGTTTTTCTAAGTTAGAGCTATATACCAAAATGTTGTAAAAAACGACCAAAATAAACATCCTCATACATTCTAATATGATGATAACCTACTATCTTATCTAGTTTAAAGAAGATGGTAACATCTTTAACTCATCCAATATTTCATCAATGATGGGTATAAGGAATTTATTCTTAATGTTCAAGGAATTCAATTGTCTATAATCCACACAAAATTGCCAAAAGTCATCCTTCTTTTACACAATCAATACAGGTGAAGCAAATGTACGACTATAAAGTTGTATGATTAAAGAAGACATATTTTAGCTATTTTTCAATTTATGCTTTTTGGTAGTGGAGGCACAAATAGGGCCTAATATTAATAGGGTTAGCATCTAATTTAAACATAATGTGATGGTCATGACTACTTATTGATGGGGGAGTCTTAAGTTTAACAAACACATTGAAGAATTGTGCCATCATAGCTGTAATTTTAGAAAGCAATTCCTTTGGTTACACCATTACGATGAGGTGAGTTGAGAGACTCCTATCCTTTTTTTTTTCTAAATTTAGTTTTGTAATTTTTGTCTTGTCAATAGCTTAAGGGCACCTATCTTAGGAATTTGCATTAAAAAGGAGAGCTTTATTTTTTTAAAATCAAATAGCACTGAGTTGTATAACTTTAGCCAATCAACAAGGACTATGCCATAAGTCTCTTGTGTTATTAGTCATAAATCTACTTTAAAGGTGTACTCATGCATTTTTTATTAAAATCCTTTGCATTTCTATTACTTAGAAATCTTCTTTTTATTAGCATTGGTAACCAACATTAGGGGAGTCCTCTCTAGGTTGTAGTGCAAGTCCTTAGCAATTATAAAGTCTAAAAAACTATAAGTGCTGCTGTTGTCAATTATAATCAAATTATTGTGACTAAAAGAAAGTTAATTTTTTTAAGCAATTTAGACAAAATAAAGTTAATTGTTTTAGTCTCAATTGACCC
Source organism: Bruguiera parviflora (assembly GCA_019804595.1). NCBI lineage: Eukaryota > Viridiplantae > Streptophyta > Magnoliopsida > Malpighiales > Rhizophoraceae > Bruguiera > Bruguiera parviflora. Next base: position 7,613,168 of record CM034045.1, on the reverse strand, counting down.
TTTTGGTGGTAAAACTACTAGTACTATTTTGTAAGAAGGCATATATGGGGGTTTAGTATAGACCACCTTTATTTTGAATACCCCCTTAATAATTGCCTCTATGCTTAACAAGACTATCCACAGAATGCTCTTCCCTAATTATTGCAATAAACTAAGGAGGTATTATATTGCTCTCCAATTATAATCAAATTATTGTGACTAAAAGAAACATAGAAGAATCATGACCCTTATAATGTTGACACCTCAACATACTTACTAACTCTTATTTGTTGGACCTAATAGGCCAATCGTTTAATGGACATGACTTTACATTAAGACCCAACCAAACTTAAATCCATTTACCTATATATTATAACTTTCATAACTATCTTAACCTCCTTAATAAAAACACTAAGAAAATCATTAAGGAGGGGCCTAGATTTTGAGATCAAAATCACATGAAATGAAAAATTAAAAGAACAAAAGGAAGGGCAACATTAAGATGAATAAAAGGGGATTGGCTACTACCCTAATATTCCTTACATACAAACACCAAAATAGAGTCATTTTGCCAAAGAGAGGGAGTTGGAAAAGGGGCCTCACAAGCCAATTTTGATGGTTTAGCTATGTTTCCCGGTGAGTTAAATAATAGCTTTAGTTCATAACCATCATAAGACTTTAAACCACTTTCTCCCTAATTTTCAAGTAATAAAAATAGAAATTTTCTATTTTTATAAATCCAAGCTCTTACATTATTCAAAAACTTCAAAAAGCAAAACTTTGCAAATCAAAACTTTCTCAAGTGTATCAATATTTTTCCAAAAGATAAATAAGTTTCTCTGCCCATATATCTATAATTCAAAATTAAAAAATTTAAATAAATAAATCCAAAAACATAAAAAGATACCTTTAAAAATATAATTTTTCCCATTATCTTTTTTTATTTATTGAAAAAAATGTCATTATTGTCCAATCATCCAAAAACAAATTTCCTATAAATTTCCATATTTGAATCTTAATGCTTTTTTCAAAAGTTAAAAAAAAAAGTCTAACTTTATACATACCATTCCAAAATCAATTTATGTATCTCTGTCCAAAAATTTTTCAAAATCTTAAAAGATTCTCTCTTCAAAATTTCCAAAATCAAAATTTTTAATTCTAATCTTATCTTATTATTTTAAAATTCTTTTAGTACAAACAATCACCATAAAAAGCACAAATTATTTTTTAATTATTTTGATATGAAGGATCATCATAAATAGCATATTAACTCTTTTAGTACAAATAACTGCCATCATAAGCTTTTATCAAATTCAAAACCTTAAAGCTAAAGTCAACTAGAAAATATATTGGGTAGGTGAAAGGTCATTAAATAAATAAAATTAAATAAAAATTCAAATAATTTAACTCTATTCATTTATAAACAATAAGCATGTTTTGCATTGCATAATATTGTATCATTCTATTACTAGCAACTTGGAACTAGAGGTCCCTAAACAAAACCCTTATGATTTTCTCTCCTTAAAATTAGAGAGCTTATATTAAGATTTTAATCTTTCACTCATTAGTGGGTTGATTTTGTTTTTAACCTCTTATTTAACCATGTGCATATTCTCAAAGTCTTAATGTGTGCACTTATAATAAATATTCACCAATTACATTTTACGAGGGAGAAAAACAAATCAAATATTAGTAAAAAAGGAATAAAAATAAAGACAACTATGTAGTCACTACACCAAATGAATCTATAATTGTGATTTTATGACAACAATTTTTATTTATTACCTTAAAGTATAATACATTGGTTTAAACTAGGGCTTTAAATAATTTAGAACATAAAATTGTAATAAGCAATTTCATGTAGCATGTTTGATGTGATGGCCTTTAACTTTTGCCATATAAACCTTTTAAGCAATAATTTATGACTTTTGTACAGCTTTTATAAACTTTTTTTATTTTTAATAATAATAATTTCATATGTGATGATTAATAATCACTATGTATATATCTAATATAGGCAACAATTTTAAAATGTTAAATGTTACATATTATTAGAAGTATAGGCACCAATGGATTTTATAATTTTTCATTATAATAATAATAATTTTAAAATTAATTTCCTAAAAATACATTAATTTTTCATTTTATTTTAAATATATCATTAAACTTTATTTTGCAAAAATATATTATGATTTTTTAAAAAATTTTAAATCTATCATGTTATCATGATATTACAACATATTTTATTTATGTGTTGATATAACGATTAGCATATCACACATTGTCACATAGATATACCACATATAAGAAATTATTTATAAGATGAATTAGAAAATGGAAAAAAAAAATTGTTACCACAAAAGTTGTTGGAGTTATAAAAGTTGTCAAACTATCAATTTTCATCGTTGGAATTGTCATCTGTTGTCATTGAAGAAATGCTATTGATCACAATGCGTTATTGGAATTTGCTGCCTTTCTTGCATGAAGTTACTCTCCTACTATCAAACACTAGTAATCTTATATTTGGCATCCACACAATTAGAAAGTTATCAAAATGTCATTGATTTGAAAAAATTTGAAGTTGAGCCATTGTCCCTCTAACATTGAACATGTCTTTTTTGATTGCCACCACAATACTAGACCATCATCATTCAACACCTTAACCACCAATCTACCTCCTCCACTTAATGATCTGCTAGTATATCATTGGTTGTTGTCAAAATTAATGTCGATGGTTAAGAGGAAAAGAAGAAGGAGAAGGAGAAGAAAATTGGGGTTAAAATTACAAATAAAAAAAGTTTGGGTCCGAATTGGAAAACAAAAAATGTTGGGGGCTTGATCGAAATAATAAAAGAGTCAGGCCCAAATAGAAAAATAAGAAACGTTTGATGACCAGGTCGCGAATAAGAAAAATGAGAGGACCAAAATTAGAAAAAAGATAATATTTGAGCATTGATCTATAAATCATGAATTTCAATAGAAATGACATGATTTTAACTTCAGTTCTTGTTCTAAATGAGAAAAATTACAACTAATACATATAGATGAAATTTTTTTTATTAAATAAATTGTTCAATATTGTAAAGAATGAAATTATAGTACTTGTAGTAAATACAACAAAAGTATAGAGTGTTACTCACCAAAAATTACAAAAAAGGGATAAAAAGATATTCTATTTCATCCATGAGGGGGTGAATGATGAAAAGATTGAAGGAGCAACCTCATCCAAGTAAACATGGGATACCTTAACGATGTTATTCCAAGGTGCACATAAATCTAAAAAAGTTAAATTTCAAATCTTACAATGTAAATTTGAGTTTTTATAGATAAAAATTTTAGAAACTATTTTAATTTATATAAGTAGAGTTCTTTTTCTGAAGAATCAAATGAGAATCAATGGAAACTAATTGATTAGGTGAATGTTGAAAAGATTTTGCATACACTTATGTCATGATACAAGTATATTGTAGTTACAATAAAAGAAGCACTTTGATTAGTCATATATGTCAACTAATGAACTAATAAACACATTGCAAGCTCATAAATAGTGTATGAATGAGAAGCATATTAAGAAGCCAATAAAGTAAGGTTGAGGAGGTCACTACAACAAATATGGAGATGGAGATAATCAATTCAATGACCAAAAGAGATCAGACTAGATGTATAGAAGTTAGGTTAAGGTTGAGGAAGAGGCTATGGTAGAAGAAGGTATGAAAAATCCAATATTGAGTGTTACTCATGTCATAAGCATAACCATTATTCTAGTAATTATAGGTATAAGGAGAATAATCAGACAGCTCATTGTGCATAAGAGGGATATATAGATAATGGAAATCAAGCCCTTATAATAGTTACTATAGCTGTTGAAATGTCAAATTACAACACATGGTTCCTTGATACCAAATGTACAAATCACATGTGTAGAAAGAAAGAGCTCTTTATTGATCTTAATGAGTTAATCTACTCCATAATCAAGTTTACTAATGATAATAATGGTCTAATGATGGAAAAGGAGTGAATCCTTATTAAGTTATACAATAGAGATTATAATTACATCTCAAATGTGTCTTATGTACCAAACATAAAAAGCAACTTATTAAGTTTAGGCCAATTACATAAAAAGGGGTATAACATACATTTACATGATAATTGTCTCTTAATTGTTGATGGGAGAGGTACACATTCCCTTTAACAAAGAACCATATAATTCAAGTTGATATTGCCTCTAATATTTACACTTATCTTAGTATTATTGTAAAAGATAAGTTTTGTTTATGATATTTTCATTTTGGTCATTTGGATTTTTGCAATTTAAAGCTACTTGCACAAAGAAATATGGTGATAGTTTTACTCAAGATACATTATCCTAATCAAGTTTATGAAGCTTATAGTCTTGCAAAATAGACTAAACAACATTTAGTGACAAGAAATTAGTATGCAAGGAAACCATTTTAACTAATCCATTCCAATGTTTTATGGTCAGATGAGTGTTCCATCAAATGTCAACAATAGGTATTTTCTTACCTTCATTTATGATTTTACAAGGAAGACATGGTTTTATTGCATACAAAAAAAGTTTAAAGTGTTTGGTTATTTTAAGAAGTTTAAGATTTATGTTGAAAGATAGAGTGGATACTATATTAAGATTCTTTAAACTAATAAAGGTGGTGAGTATATTTCTAATGAGTACATTAAGTATCATGAAGTATAGGCAATTAAGCCTAAAGTGAAAATTCCCTACACCCCATAGCATAATAGAGTTGCTAAAAGGAAAAATATATCAATCATGAATATGGTGAGAAGTTTGTTAAAGGCCAAAGGAGTACCTAATCCCTTTTGGGTAGAAGATGTTTTGTTTTCTATTTACTTGTTAAATAGATCTCCAGCAATAAGTATTTAGAATGTCAATCCTAAAACAACATAAAGTGATTTCAAGCCTAGTGTGAGGCACCTTAAAGTCTTTGGTTCTATTCCTTATACTCATATTTCGATAGAGATAAGGACAAACCTAGATGACCATAGAGTAAAAAATAACTTTCTTGGTTACATCAAAAGGAGTATAAGTCATTCAATCTTATGATAAAGAAAGTGATTGTGAATAGAGATGTGACCTTTACTAAAGATCAAGTTTGGAATTTTGATGTTGAGGAGCAAATAACTCTTAGAGATGTTTAGTTGTTATTTTAGGAGAAAAGGAAACTCAAGTTATGATCCCTAATGTAAATAAAGAAGTCTTACCAATTTTTGTATAGAATCCTACGCCACAAGCTCTAAATAATGAAAAGTTAAGGAGAAATCATTAACAATCAATTAGATTATAAGATTATGAGGTAATACCTAATAATGCCATTCATAATGATGGAGATTTGGTACATTTTGCCATGTTTGCAAATTGTGAACCCATATCATTAAATAAGGCAATTCAAGATACAAAGTGGGTAAATACTATGAATAAAGAGATCAAGGCCATTAAAATGAATAAAACATTAGAGTTTAAAATATTCCATAAAGTCAAAAAGTTATTAATATATAGTGGGCTTTCAAGACTAAAAAGAAGTTAAATGGAGAAGTACTATCAAGCAAGATTGGTTGTAAAAGGGTTTGAACAATGACTTAATTATAACTATCATGAGGTATTCTCCTCTATTACTCGAATGGAGACTATCAAACTTATAATTACTTTGGTTACACAAAATCATTACAAACTTCATCAAATAAATGGAAGTCAGTTTTTCTTAATAGTCATCTTAAAGAGGAAGTGTTTGTTAAGTAGCTACTAACTTTTATAAAGAAAGAAAGTGAAAAGAAGGTGTATAAGTTGAAAAAAGAACTATATGGCCTAAAACAAGCAACAGAGTATGAAACATATGCATTAATTCTTTCTTTCATGAGATCAACTTCCTTAAGTGTCTGTTTAAACATACCTTATATGTGAAAGTCAATCATTCTGGTGATATTTATTGGTGTGTTTACATTGGCCAATGAAGGACAAGATGGCAATAGGAGAAAAAAGAACAAAATTTAATGGTTTTGGTGTGATTTTAGGGCTATTTGTGTGAATTAGGAAGCTTTTTGTGGGAATTTGGTTCATAGTTTAAGCTTTAATATCAAAGTGATAAAGAAAAAATAAGAAGAGCTAGGCAACTGACACAAGAATCCACTCAAAAACAAACTTAACATTCAATAGATATTTCAAAACTTATAACAAGTAAAATTTACAATATTGATATTAAACCTTATTTATAAAACTAGTTAAAAGAAGAAGATGGAAATGATAATTTAAAAAATCTCAACTAAAAAGGAGAAGATTCCAAAGTAACCTAAGAATTAAAAATCTCCCAACTAAGAAAATTCTAATAAGAATGTAAATAAAAATATCCTAAATCAAAGAATTCTAATTAAGTGTGAAATTAGATCTTATAAAATACTTCTTTTAAAAATATTTTCTCTTAATAGTTATTGCATCATTGTGGGTACCATGTGCCCCCTTAAATGAGTCCAATTAGCTTCTCTTCCTCAAAAGTTACAAGAAAATAGAAATAGAAATCATATGATTATAGGATCAATTATTAGTTAATATTAGTTATAGTTTCCTTTCTTATTTTTCTATTTCCTTATGTCATGGGATTCTACTGTTTCTTTCCTTCCACCTTTTCTAAAGTTTCCTGATTTGGTGATTGTAATTTGATATATGAATTTGAAAATAAGATATGTTTCTCCCTTCTCTAGTTTTATGGTTTCAAAGCTACCCTTTCCATTGGCATAAATATTGCTGACCAAACGGCAAACCCTATTTCATCTATAGCAGAATCAATAAGGATTTTGACTATCTACAATTCCTAATTATCTTTTGTACCTAGTCACCCTGAAAACCCCTTAAATGAAATCACCTCACACAAATTAAATGGGAGTAATTTTAGATAGTGGTATTAATCAATCTTACTAGAGCAATTGCAACACCTCCAAAAGATTTGGCCAACTATGATACTTGGGAAGCCAAGAATTCCAAAGATTGGGCACTTATACCTGCTTTACAAAACGATGTGGTTGATTAACTCAATGGATAAAGAGATGGGGTACTTGTACCTGCTTTACCAAATGGTAACAAATGTGTGGGATGTAGTAAAAGAGATGGATTCAAATCTTGAGAATGTATCACAAAGTTTTGAAGTTTGTTCCAAGATTCAAAACACTGGCCAAGGTACATCCTCTGTCATAGAATATGTTAATAGTCTCTCTGAATTGTGGCAAGAAATTGATCTATTTCATAATGTCACTCGGAAGTGCCTTAATGATGGAGTATTGTATAGCAAAATGTTAGAAAAAGATCAAATATTTGATTTTTTACAAGGCTTGAATCAAGTACTTGATGACATTTGAGGACATATGCTTGGCAGAAAGCCTCTACCCATGATGAAGGAGGTGTTTGCAGAAGTACAATGTGAAGAGACAAGGAGAAAAGTAATGTCCTCACTATCACAGTGCATGGCTTTAGAAACAGCAGTCCAAGGATCTACTTTAGCCATAAACCAAAACTAAAGACACAATTCGAAGGGGGTTTTTGGAAAGGATAAATAGCTATGATGTGAGCACTATAAGAAGCCATATCATACCAAGGACACATGCTAGGATATCCACGGAAAGCTTATAGATTGGAAGCCAATAAGTCAGAAGAGAAAAAGGCTTATACAGCTGAGCTAACAACTTGTTCTACTTCTAAACCATTCACGATGGAGCAAATCGAGGTCCTTTGAAAATTGGCGAATTCTCCATCTGGTACAAAGGAGTCCAAATTTACCCTATCAAATTCTACTAGCTCTACATCTTTAACAACCCACAAAGGTAATTTTTTCTTTCCTGTCATGTAAAGGTCTGCATAATACTTGGATAGTGGACATAGGCATGTCTGACCACATGATAAGTTCTAATACAGGATTTAAAAACTATAAACCATGTAAAGAGAATGTTGGAATTATAGTAGCCAACTGGTCTATGTGCACAATAACCGAGAGAGGAGATTTAGAATTCCATGGACTGACGTTGAATTCTATTCTTTATGTTCCTCATTTGAAGTGTAATTTACTTTCAGTAAGTATAATAAATAGAGATTTGAATTGTTCTGTAACCTTATTATAAAGGTATTTTTTCTTTCCTGTCATGTGAAGGTCTGCATGATACTTGAATAGTGGACATAGGCATGTCTGACCACATGACAAGTTCTAATACAAGATTTAAAAACTATAAACCATGTAAAGAGAATGTTGGAATTATAGTAGCCAACTGGTCTATGTGCACAATAACCGAGAGAGGAGATTTAGAATTCCATGGACTAACATTGAATTCTATTCTTTATGTTCCTCATTTGAAGTGTAATTTACTTTCAGTAAGCATAATAACTAGAGATTTGAATTGTTCTGTAACCTTATTTCCTTCTTGTTGTAAATTTCAGAATTTGTCATTAGTGTGGATGGCTGGGATGTTAAGGAGCAGAAAGATCTCCATTATTTGTCAAGTGTTCGTTCTTCTTTGACTTTGAAGTCATGTACTATTTTTTCCTTGCTTTCTGAGTCCAATGTCCAACTACGGCACAATATATTGGGCTACCCAAATTTCACTTATTTAAAACATTTGTACCCTCATTTGTTTGTCAATATAGACCCTTTATGATTTCATTGTGCTCATTGCATTCTTGCAAATCAAATATGTGCTTTTTATTTACCTCACACATACAAACCCCGATACAAACTCC
>CM034045.1:7555781-7599440 GCA_019804595.1 Bruguiera parviflora | reverse complement strand
AACCATTCATACAAACCATGCTTGGTTTTGAATGTAGTTTTCCATTCATCTCTTTCCCTCATCCTAATTTGATGATATCCACTCTTAAGGTCAATTTTAGAGAAGTAACACGCACCATGTAATTCATCTAGCATATCATCAAGCTTGGGTATAGGATGTCGATACTTAACTGTTATTTTGTAGATAGCTCTACAATCGACACACATCTTCCAAGATCCATCTTTCTTTGGCATAAGCAACACTGGCACTGCACATGGACTCATACTCTCTTTTACAAGTCCCTTTTTCATCAACTTATCAACTTGCCTCTAAAACGCCTTTGTCTCCTCAGGATTACTTCTATATGCTGGCTTATTGGGAATGGGAGCTCCAAAAATAAGATCAATGGGATGTTCAATCCCTTTCCTTGGTGGCAAACCATCTGGGATCTCCAAAGGGAACACATCATTATAATTCTGCAACAAAGATGAAATAGCACTAGGCAAAGATGAATCAAGGTTAGTGTTAGAGAAATAAGAATATTTGTAAAGAATTAAGATCATTTGTTGCCTAGCTTGGAAGGCAACCCTAACATTTGCTCCTTTTGCAAACACATTCTCTTGTTTTCTTTCATCTTCACTCTTGTGAACCTGACCACTCTCGTACTCAGCACTCTTAAATGCATTTATCTTCTTTTTCCCTCTTACACTTTCTTTTCTCTTGACTCTCCTTTTCTTTTTGCTCCTCCTCTTTTGCTCGCTTTCATAAAGTCTCACTCGGTCTTCATACACCTGTTTTGGAGTCAATGGTGCTAGTGTAAATTGTCTTCCATCCATGGTGAATGAATAGTAGTTCTTGTAACCATCTTGCAAAACTTTCCTATCAAATTGCCATGGACGGTCCAATAACAAATGCCCGGTCTGCATAGGTACAACATCACAAGACAATTCGTCCTTATATCTACCAATGGAAAATGGAACCACAACTTGTTTAGTCACTTTTACCACTCCACTGTGATTCAACCATTGCAAATTATATAGCCTAGGATGTTTGGTTGTAGGCAAGTTCAATTTTTCCACCAACTCTATACTTGCTACATTAGTGCAACTACCTCCATCGATGATCAAGCAACAGAGTCTATCTTGAACTAAACATTGAGTATGGAAAATATTTTCCCGCTGAATCTCAACATCATCCTCCTCCTTAACCTGTGCACTAAGGGCTCTCCTTGCTACTAAAAGCCTTCCACCATGCTCTGGATACTCTATCCCTTCATCAACATCACTAGCATCCTCTAATGGCAGCATTTGGTCTTCATCATTAGCATCACTGCCAGACACATAATCACCATTCTCCTTAAGGTACATGGTTCTCTTGTTAGGACATTGTGAAGCCATATAGCCCCTACATAGACATCTAAAGCATTTGATGTCCTTAGTTTTTCCTTGGGTGCCCTCAAGTTTTTCTTCAAATTTTCCCCTTTCTAGGCTACCCTCACTAGTCTTGGGTCTATGTGAATTACTTTTTTGCTTAGAAGTCATCTTCTTTTCCTTCTTCCCCTAGTTCGACTTCCAAAAAGATGAACCTAAGTTCTGCTTATGACTAAAAGTGCTCCTTCCCTGAAGTTGCCTCTCAACTTTCATGGCAATGTGTACCATGTCTTCAAGCTCTACATAGTGTTGTAGCTCTACCACATCAGCTATGCTCCTATTCAACCCTTAGAGGAACCTAGCCATGGTTGCCTCCCTATCCTCCATTACATTTGCCCTAACCATAGCAATTTCCATCTCCTTATGGTACTCTTCCACACTCTTGGAACCTTGCGTAAAGCTCTACAACTTGTTATACAAATCCTTATAATAAGAGCTAGGAACAAATCTCCTTCTCATCACAATCTTCAACTCATTCCAAGTTTTTATGGTTCTCTCAAAATTCCTTCTCCTAGCGGTAACTTATTGGTCCCACCATACTATAGCATAATCAGTGAACTCTACCACAGCTAACTTCACCTTCTTCTCCTTAGAGAAGTTGCGGCACTCATGTATTAATTCTACCCTTCGTTCCTAATTCAAATAGACATCAGGGTCAGCTTTCCCTTGGAAAGAAGGTATATTCATTTTAATACTACTAAGATTATTGTCTACTCCTTCCTCCCCTCTATTTCTGTTATCCCAACCTCCATTGTACCTATCATAAACATTTCCATTGCCTCTTGTTTCATATTGTTTGGTTCTTCTCTCAATGTTAAGCCTAGCTTTCTCATGAAGCTGCCTAACCACTTCCACCCTTTTTTTTCCATCTAAATTAACCCTGTACTGTATAGGCAATGGTGCTAAATCCAAAGGCAACAATGGATTAAAACCATAAACAAGCTTGAAAGGAGAATAACCTATAGCACTATGAACAACATGATTATAGGCAAACTCCACAAAAGGCAAACATTCTTCCCAGGTTCTAGAGTTCTTACCAATAACAGCATGCAACAATGTACCCAGAGTTCGATTTACTACCTCAGTTTGTGGATGGTAAGTTGTAGAAAACAACAACTTTGTTCCAAGCTTACCCCACAATGTTCTCCAAAAATGGCTCAAAAATTTTGCATCACGGTCAGACATAATACTCTTTGGCACTCCTTGTAGGCGAACAATCTCTTTAAAAACGAAGTCTGCAATATGTGTGGCATCATTTGTTTTGGTGCAAGCAATGAAATGCACCATCTTTGAGAACCTGTCGACTACAACAAGAATACAATCTCGGCCCTTCTTCATCAACTCATCAACTTGCCTCTGAAGCTCTTTTGTCTCCTTAAGATTACTTCTATACACTAGCTCATTGGGAATGGGAGCTCCAAGAATACAATCAATATGATGTTTAAACCCTCTCCTTGGTGGCAAACCATCTGGGATCTCTTGAGAGAACACATCATTATAATCCTGCAACAAGGATGAAATAGCACTAGGCAAAGATGAATCAAGGTTAGTGTTAGAGAAATCAGAATCCTTGTAAAGGATTAAGATCTTTGTTGCCTAGCTTGGAAGGCAACCCTAACATCTGCTCCTTTTGCAAACACACTCACTTGTTTTCTTTCATCTTCACTCATGTGAACCTGACCACTCTCGTTCTCAGCACTCTCAAATGCATTTATCTTCTTTTTCCCTCCTGCACTTTCTTTTCTCTCAACTCTCCCTTTCTTTTCACTCCTCTTTTGCTCACTTTCATAAAGTCTCACTTGGTCTTCATACACCTGTTTTGGAGTCAATGGTGCTAGTGTAAATGGTCTTCCATCCATGGTGAATGAATAGTAGTTCTTGTAACCATCATGCAAAACTTTTTCGTCAAATTGCTAAGGACGGCCCAATAACAAATGTCCGGTGTGTATAGGTACAACATCACAAGACAATTTGTCCTTGTATCTACCAATGGAAAATGGAACCACAACTTGTTTAGTCACTTTTACCACTCCACTGTCATTCAACCATTGCAAATTATATGGCCTAGGATGTTTGGTTGTAAGCAAGTTCAATTTTTCCACCAACTCTGTACTTGCTACATTAGTGCAACTACCTCCATCGATTATCAAGCAACAGAGTCTATCTTGAACTAAACATCAAGTATGGAAAATATTTTTCCGCTGAATCTCAGCATCATTCTCCTCCTTAACTTGCGCACTAAGGGCTCTCCTTGCTAATAAAAGCTTTCCACTATACTCTGGATACTCTATGCCTTCATCAACATCACTAGCATCCTTTAATGGCGGCATTTGGTCGTTATCACTAGCATCATTGCCAGACACATAATCACCATTCTCCTTAAGGTACATGGTTCTCTTGTTAGGACATTGTGAAGCCATATGGCCCTCTACACAAACATCTAAAGCATTTGATGTCTCTAGTTTTTCCATGGGTGCCCTCAAGTTTTTCTTCAAATTTGCCCCTCTCTAGGCTGCCCCCATTAATCTTGGGTCTATCTGAATTGCCTTTTAGCATAGAAGTCATCTTTTCTTCCTTCTTCCCCCAGTTCGACATCCAAAAAGATGAACCTAAGTTCTACTTATGACCAAAAGTGCTTCTTCCCTTAAGTTGCCTCTCAACTTTCATGGCAATGTGTACCATGTCTTCAAGCTCTACATAGTGTTGCAGCTCTACCACATCAGCTATGCTCCTATTCAACCCTCGGAGGAACCTAGCCATGGTTGCCTCCTTATCCTTCATTACATTTGCCCTAACCATAGCAATTTCCATCTCCTTATGATACTCTTCCACACTCTTGGAACCTTATGTAAGGCTCTGTAACTTATTATACAAATCCCTATAATAAGAGTTGGGAACAAATCTCCTTCTCATCACGGTCTTAAACTCATTCCAAGTTTCTATAGCCCTCTCAAAATTCCTTCTCTGTATGGTAACTTGCTGGTCCCACCATACTACAGCATAATCAGTGAACTCTGCCACAGCTAACTTCACCTTCTTCTCCTCAGAGAAGTTGTGGCACTCATGTATTAATTCTACCCTTCGTTCCTAATTCAAATAGGCATCAGGGTCAGCTTTCCCTTGGAAAGAAGGTATTTTCATTTTAATACTACTAAGATTTTTGTCTACTCCTTCCTCCCCTCTATTTTTGTTATCCCATCCTCCATTGTACCTATCATAAACATTTTCATTGCCTCTTGCTCCTCTACCATTCCTATTACCACATCCTCCTCTAAAACCACCTCTGAAGTTTCTACTAGCATTATCACCGTCATCATAATAATCATCACCATTTTCACCAAGGTCATGTTCAAATTGCTCCTTCATGACCCTCACATCTGGCCTCTTAGGATTGACACTTGATTCCCCTTTTATTTGATCCATCCTGTCTCGAACTTCCCAAAGCGCTTGGTCAATCCTATCAAACTTCTGTTCTAAGGATTTCATAAGCAATTTGAAATCTAGAACAACTACTTTCTCCTTTCCATGTGGGAAACTGCCTTCTTTAGCATTAGACATTGTACATGCAAGATTGTTAGTAAATAAAGAATATGCCTCACAAAACTCACTCCCTTGCGTGTTTGCTCTCCACTTAACTACAGTAGTCCTCAACTCTCATGTTTCACACAATAAATTGCAAAACTCTAAGAGCTCTTTCAGTAGTCCCAAGCACACTAAATTCAGAACAAACAAAACTTGAATATATCAATCCTAGACCTACCTCTTCAAAGAAGTGACATGACCAAAAAGATGGGCAATAAAGCAAACAAAATGACAAGAAATTCAATGACATGGGCAATGCAATTGGACAACAATCAATTATCAAATATAATTGAGTAAACGACCAATTAAGCAATGAACCCTTTTTTTTTTTTCGGTTAACTAATGGGTATTTCTGTGGAAGGAATAAATATCAAAAAAGAAACCTATGAAATACATGACTTTGATTCTTTTTTTTTTGCGTTTTTCTTTTTTTCTCTTTTTAATTATTCAACCAACATCAAAGAATAGACGAAAGATATGATAACAACAATATAACTAACCTAAGTTAGAGCTAAGGCTCTGATACCAAATGATACGAACTCTGTTTATATGTAAACAGAACCCAACACCAATGTTGGTATAGGATCGTTCTAACACAGGTTGAGGGATTTGGAGTTCTGACCTAATGATTATAAACAACCAAGAACTAGAACTATAAGATTCAAACGCCACTCCTAGCAACAACAACGTTAAAGAAGATAAGTCTAGTGAACCAACACACGCAAGTATGAAAGTTTAGAATTAGTTCTCAAAGAACCAGAGAAATAGCTCATACACTCATGAAAACGGGTTTACCTCTCCCAGCCACCCTTTTTGCCCTTTTTATATGCTGACTCCTAGAAACCCTAACTAATAAGCTAGTCTTAATAAGAAAATTCGTCCAACCCACTAAATAATAATAAAAACACATGAAAATAACCCACTTAACTGCCCAATCACGGGCTCTCAAATCCAACTTCCTTCCCAAGACCATGGTTCGCAAATTCCTCCACAAATGACACATTTGCATGCCCTTGTAAAGACTCCATCCTCCTTAACTCGTACTTAGCAACTTCCTGATAGTAAATGTCGTACAACAAGTTGTTGAGAGCTTCCTTTATTTTCTTTGACCTTGCCCTTGTGATTGGTCCTCCAAGGTTTTGCAAAGTATCTGCTCCCTTGTTGATTAAACACCACTCCTAACAACAATAACGTTGAAGAAGATAAATCTATTGAACCAACACACCCAAGTATGAAAGTTCAAAGTTAGTTCTCAAAGAACCAAAGAAAATAGCTCATACACTCATGAAAATGGGTCTGCCTCCTCTAGCCACCCTTTTTGCCCTCTTTATATTCTAACTCCTAGAAACCCTAACTAATAAGCTGGGCTTAATAAGGAAATTTGTCTAACCCACTAAATAATAATAAAAACCAATGGGAATAACCCACTTAAAGGCCCAATCATGAGCTCTCAAATCCAACTTCCTTCCCAAGGCCATGGTTCGCAAATTCCTCCATAGATGACACATTCGCAACCCCTGGTGAAGACTCCATCCTCCTTAATTCGTACTTGGCAACTTCCTGATAGTAAATGTCACACAACAAGTTGTTAAGAGCTTCCTTTATTTTCTTTGACCTTGCCCTTGTCATTGGTCCTCCAAGGTTTTGCAAAGTATCAACTCCTTTGTTGGTTTGAGTTGGTATAATATGGTTTCCATCAAACCCTCCACTCCATTCCATCTAATTCATAATGATGTGTGGGGACCATCATGAGTGTTAAACTTAACTGGGGAACGATGGTTTGTTACCTTTATTGATGATTATAACTGAGTATGTTGTGTCTACTTTATCAAAGTTCATATGTGTATACTCCTCAGCAAAATGAGATTGTTGAAAGGAACAATCATCATTTATTATAGGTTTCCAGATCAGTTATGGTTGCTAGTCATGCTTCAAACTCTTTTTGGGGTAAAACCATTCTTACATCTGTGTTTCCCATACTGGTTTACTCTAAGAGACCACAAGCTCTAATGCAAACTTAAGTCTAAACCATATATTTGAGAGGAGGATGAAGCATGCCATAAGGGTGAAGAGCCAATTGGTGATCTTGATCTTTTGATTGCCATAAGGAAGGGGATAAGGTCTTGTACAGGAAATCCCACAATCCTATCTTAGATTATGACACATATTCAAAGTTTTCAGAGAATCTCAAAGCCTTTATTGTCAATATTGATGAGATACAAGTCGCTAGAAATGTCCATGAGGCACTTCAAGATCTAAATTGGAGGAAAGTGATGCTGGAAGAGATGAAGGCATTGAATGATAGTAATACTTGGGAGATGGTATAGTTACCTCAAGGGAAGAGAGCAGTTGGCAATGAATGAGTATTTACAGTAAAGTATAGACTGGATGGGACTGTGTAATGGTATAAGGCAAGGTTAGTAGTACAAGGTTTCACTCAAACTTATGGAATTGATTGTGAAGAAACATTTGTAGCAGTTGCCAAGCTTAGCTTAATTAGAATTCTATTGTCTATTGTTCCCAACTTAGATGGGATATTACATTAGCTAGGCATTAAGAATGCTTTTCTCAGTGACATGATAAAGGAAGAGGTGTGTATGAGGGCTCCTTCAAGCTTGGAGGCAGAAGGAGGCTCAGACAAGGTATGCAAACTGAAAAAAGTCCCTTTATGGTCTAACACATTTTCCCAAGGCTTGGTTTATAGGTTTAGCACTGTGATGAAGAATTTTGGGTACAATCAGGGGCAAGCTGATCACACCTTGTTTGTGAAGAAGGATAAGTCAAGTAAGCAGGCAATACTCATTGTATATGTACATGATATAATGATCACAAGTGATGATGAAGTGGAGATTGGAATTCTTAAGAAAAGACTTATGCCAAGTTTATGGTGAATGATATTGGAGAACTTAGATGCTTTCTTGGAATGGAGATTGCAAGAAGTCATAAAGGAATCTTCATTTCACAAAGAAAGTACACACTTGACTTTATTCTCCACAAGAAAACTTGGGTTTGAACTGTCTAACACCCTTGGAACATCAACGAAGGCACATGATGCAGAGAGAGATCCTCCAGTGAATAATGAGTGCTATCAACATTTGGTAGGAAAACTCATCTACCTATCACTCATGAGACCTAATATTGTCTTTAGTGTAAATGTAGTAAGTCAATTCATGCATGCTCCCACAAAAAGGCACATGGATGCCATAAACTAGATTTTAAGCTACTTAAAGGGAAGCGGTGGTAAAGTGATTCTCTCTTGTGGATAACCATTGAACGTCCATCTCAAGATCACATATTCTCTTTTGAGAATCCTTCATCTCAACATCTAAGTAAGACATTCTCTCTTGACTCTTCCAAGTCTGCTGTTATTAAGCCACAATGGTTTCTCAAGCTTATCAATATTTTGCACGAGAGAAATCCTATGGTGGTCAGCTTTTGAAAGTGCATTTACCATACACTTAATTTTGTGTTGTAGTTCCATGGACCTCAAGTGTGAAGGGATATTGAATGTATCCAAAAGTTCTCCCTATCCCTGAACGAGGTGGTTCCTTTCCATCAGATTGCTTCAGCATTTCATTTTGTTTGGCTAATGCACAAAACTTATTTTGAAGGTCCTGGCACATTCTCTACTGAACCCAAACTTAAACTTGGTTGTGCATCTTCCTTTCAGGGATTCATGACAGTAAAACTAGCAGGTGGATAAGAACCTCCTACAGAACTCTTCTGATTCCAATCTTTTAGTAGTATAGAGTTTCCAGTCACAGACTTGGCTAACCAATCAACCTTTTCTATTGTATCTCTTGGATGAAACTCCTCGGGTAGATCTAGGTCCTCTGGAATTTCTTCTATCCTCTGGAGTAGAGAGACTTTTAGAAGGAATAATTCTCTTAATGTTGTAGCTGAATCCCAAATTTATGAAAGCTCATATTCCAAAGCCTCTACATGCTCACCCGCCTCAAAATAGGTTTTCAACTTTGCTTCTACCTCATAAAGCCTGGCATCTTTCAACTGCAACACTTGTGAGCATCTTTTCAATTCACTAGACTTCTCAGCTAAAGCTGCTTCAGACTGTTTTTGGACTTTGTCTTCTTACCCCTGCTTTTGGAAGCCTTCTGGCTGCTCAATGTAGACCTCCTCTTCTAGCTCACCATTTAGGAAGGTTGATTTGATACCATGTTGATAGACAACCCAGCCTTTTTGTGCAGCTATAGCTAGGATTAGCTTAATGGTGTCCATTCTGGCTACTAGAGCAAAAGTTTTAGCATAGTCAATGCCATATTGCTGCACATAACCTTTAGCTACTAGCCTTGCCTTCAATCTATTTAAGGAGCCATCTGGATTCAATTTTGTTTTAAAAATCCATTTGACTCCTATAACTTTTTTATACTTTGGCCTTTTAACAAGACTCCAAGTCTTGTTATTCTCAATGGCATTGATTTTAGCTTTTATTGCTTTCCTCCAAATCATTAAAAGCTTTTTTATAGTTGGTTGGTTCCAACTGAGCAACAAGACTCCTTTCATAAACATCTAACAGAGCCCTCGTTCCTCTTGCTGGTATATAATCCACTTGATCATCATCTAAGGAGTTAGTATCCTGTTGTGGTGTTTGCTGCACAAGGATGGATTGAGGTAGGATGGTTTCAACACTGGCTTTCTTCCAATTCCAGCTTTCTCCCTCTATAAACTTAACGTTTCTACTAATGAAGATTCTGTTTGTTTAAGGATTGAAGAGCTTGTAATTGTACGGTGTGTTTGTGTAGCCAACAAACACATTTGCTTCTACTTTAGGATCCAGCTTGTCTCTTTTGCTTCCAGGTACATGTGAATAGCATATGCTGCCAAAAATTCTTAAATGATGGAGAGAGGCTTCTTCTCAAACCAAGCCTTATAGGGAGTTACATCTGCTAAGACCTTAGTTGGAAGCTTGTTTCACAAATAGACAACAGTAGTAACAGCCTCTCCCCAAAATCTTAGGCATTCCTTTGTCATGAAGTAAAATCCTAGAGACATCCATTATGGACCTATTTTTCCTCTCACTCACCTCATTTTGTTGGGGTGTGTAAGAAGTAGAAAGTTGTTGCTATATACCTACTACTTTGCATATTTGGCTGAATGTAGTTGATATATACTCTACCCCATTTTCTGTCCTTATAGCTTTGATTTTGTTGTCTGATTGATTTTCTATCTAGGCTTTGAACTCCTTGAATGTTGTTGCTGTTTCTGACTTCTGTTTCAACAAGAAAATCCAGCAAAACCTTGCGAAGATATTAATGAAGGTTCTAAAGTACCTGCTTCTATCTAAGGAGGTCAGGCTCATTGGACCACAGATGTTACTATGAAGGAGCTACAACCTTTCTTTTGTTTTCTGCTTCTGGTTGGATTGGAATGACAATTTAGATTGCTTACCCTGCTAGAATGCCTCACAAATCATCATTTTCTCATCAAAGGCAAGTATGCCTTTTACAAGTTGTTTTCTGGACAAATTTTGCATTCTGGCATGATGCACATGCCCTAGCCTATTATGCCATAATGTTGTCTCATCCATAAAGACTGTTATAGCCATATAATCAGCCTGCCTTAAATTCAAATGAAAGTTCTTGTCTTTCATAGGAATAAGGAATATCTTCCTACCATTTGCATCAGAAATCACACATATTCTATCTTTGTTATGCAGAGAGTAATTCAAAGCCTAGTAAGGAGCTGCCCCACACTTAAGAGATTTTGATTAATTTCAGGCATATATAGGACATCTGACAAAAGCCTAGTACTTGATGGTGTTTGAATAGCTACTGTTCCTCTCCCTTTGGCATGTATGAGTTGCCCATTGCCAACTCTAACTTTGGAGGTGACTAAGTGATCTAGCTCCTTGAAGACTATATGATTTGGAGTCATGTGAGTGGAGCATCCACTGTCTACAAGCCAAGCCTCATTGCTTCCAATGGGGCTTTTACTGACAATAAACAGCTGCTCCTCTGCTTCCTCAAGACCACCATCTGCAACCTATGCTTGCATTTAGTTCTAAGGTGATCTTTTCTTCTTTGGATACACCCTTTCCCTATGCCCTTTCTCGTTATAATGCCTACATGTGATATCAGGTCTCCACCAACAATACTTAGACAAGTGATTGGTTTTTTTGCAGTGATCACAGGGAAGAAAGTTTTGTTTGCCAGCAATCATGCTTCTTGCTCCTTCCTTCCTTTGCTGCCTTCCTGTTTGCTGTGTCTTTCTGGTCTGATTTTTCTCTAAATGTTTGACAAGAAAAACACCACTATTATTAGACTTTGGTTTGGTGTGATTCTGGTGTGTGTTGCTAGTTTTGTTTCTAGTATGACTTGCTGCATAAGTTGCATAGGTGACAGGCTTGGATCAATGTGAAAGAGTGGAGAGGAAAACATTAGAAAGCAGTAAGTGTCTAGAGCCAAAAGAATCCTTTTCATTCATACATACAAACTATTTATAAGGTGCTTCTATCATTTTAAATTTGAATTCATAATGATTACATTAGAAAAAGTAATTATGATAAATTCAAATTACAAATCTTTAATTTTGAATTGATTTTGCTTCTTGAAGAAGCCAACCTTTGGGAGGGAGTTATTCAACAGCCTCCTCCTTACAACTAACTTAATTAACATTCAAAAGTCTCTGGAATTGCAAGTCATCACTTGAACATGCTACTTCTGGACAACAGTAGCTACAACAATGCAGAGACAGCTTAACCTAGCAATCCAGCAGCACTAATAACACCATCGCTCCTCCTTAAGGCTGATGGATTGCATTCTAAGCTTGTTTCTCAACTCCAGGAATCTGCCTTTGTGCAATGGTTTGGTCATTATATCTGTCAACTGATTTTCTGAATTACAGAATATCAGTTCTACTTCATTTTCCTCTTGTACTTCTTTGACATAATGAGTCTTGATCAGGAAATGTTTTGTTCTTCCACGTAGGATGGGATTCTTTGAGATGGCTATTGTTGCTTGGTTGTCATAAAGGATTGGTGTAGTTTTACATGGAGTCTGTTTTAAGTCTGTCAAAATATTTCCTAGCCATACAGCTTGGTTTATTGTTGCTATAACTACAAAAAACTCAGCTTCTGCAGTTGATTGTATAACCACAGTCTGTTTCTTTGAGTTCCGACAGAAAGCTCCTTGCCTTAAGGTGAAGACATACCCTGAGGTACTCTTCTTATCATCCTCACATCTACCCCAATCACTATCAGTGTATCCAATCAATTCAAGTTCCTTTGTTTTCCTAAATAGTATGCCATAATCTGTAGTGCTTTTGACGTATCTAAGAACTCTTTTTTCAGGTTTGTAATGGAGTTCACTTGGCTCATGCATGTACTTGGACAGCAGGTTCATAGCTTGCATGATGTTTGACCTTGATGCAGCCAGATAAAACAAGCATCCAATTAAGTTTCTATATCTACTTGGATCAACTTTGGCTACACCATCATTAGTTATCACCAAACTTCTTTGCTCTTGAGCTTGAAGGGCATATATCAGCTCACTCAAGGATATCCTAGACAGGTCTTTGGAATCCTCAAGTGAAGAGATTTTGGCTTCAAACCTCTCAGGTATGCTCCCCAGCACTTTTTGAACAATCTTAGAGTCAGGAAGCTCTTCTCCAAGGATTCTAATTTGATTCACCAGCTTCATCAATTTATCTCCATAGTCTTTTATAGTTTCTACTTCTTTCATCTTAAGCATCTCAAACTCTCTTCTGAGGTTGCGAAGTTGCATGGCTCTATACTTGTCACTGCCTCCATATTCTTCTTTCAATCTCTCCCAGGCACCCATAGCTATCTCACAAGACATAATTCTATTGAAAATGGCTTTTGTAACAGCAGAGTGAACGCAGGTGAGAGCTTTAAATTGTTTTGACACAAGCCCACTATGATTTTTGAACTGTGTTGCAGTAGGATTGGCTGGCAAAGGAGGAACCACAGCTCCTTTTTCTGTTACTTCCCAAAGATCAAAGGCCCTCAAATAGGCCTTCATCATTACAGTCCATTGGAGATAATTTTCTCCATTGAACTTTGCTGGTGAAAGCAGAGAAAAGGATGTAAAGGCCATCTTAGCTGCTAGAATCGGGTTTCTGATATAGGTTTTTCAAAACCTTCTTTCCAGTTTCACTCCCTCACGTGTTTCACTCTTTGTATTTGCTTTCTACTTACTCAAACAGGACCTCCCAGGATACAAAAGCTCTGATACCACTGTTATTGGACTTTGGTTTGGTGTGGTTCTGGTCTATGTTGCTAGTTTTGTTTCTGGTATGGCTTGCTACATAAGTTTTATAGGTGACAGGCTTGGATCAATGTGAAAGAGTGGAGATGAAAACACCAGAAAGCAATAAATGTGTAGAGTGAAAAGGATCCTTTTCATTCATACATACAAACTATTTATAAGGTATTTCTATCATTTTAAATTTAAATTCATAATGATTATATCAATAAAAATAATCATGATAAATTCAAATTACAAATTTTTAATTTTGAATTGATTTTGCTTCTTGAAGAAGCCAACCTTTGGGAGAGAGTTATTCAACAGCCTCCTCCTTACAACTAACTTAATTAACATTCAACCGTTGCTGAAATTGCAGGTCACCACTTGAACATGCTGCTTCTGGACGGCAGCAGCTACAACAATGCAGAGACAGCTTAACCTAGCAATCCAGTGGCACCAATAACACCATCACAGACTGTCATACTGCACAATCAGGCCTTTTCCCTCGGCAACTGTGATGCTAAGCTTCTCTTTAATATTTGAGACCCTCTGCTTTGACTGTTCAATTTCACTTGCTTTCTCTTGTAAATCAGACTCTGTAGCTACAGGGGCTTCCTCCACCCAACTTAAGCATTCCCTAAGACAAAGAATTTCATTCTCATTCTGATGTTTTAGGGCATTTAATTGATGTATTGTTTCCTGCAATTTTGACAGTTCCATCCCCTTAGCTCCAAATTCTTCTCTGCAAGAGCTAACCTGCTCAACAACTTTCCTGTACTTACAGACGAGGAGAGGAACCAAAGACTCTAGATGTTGAGAAGGTGTTAAATCTGAGTACATCTTGGCATCCAGTTTCACCACATTCTCAACCTCCTCAATTAAGTTTTGAATCAAACTCAAATCAAGGCATGTTTTGTTCAGCACCTCAACATCATTTGTCCGACTTATCAAATCCAAAATGAGTTTGTAGATGCTGCTTCTCAGCTGCAAAATTAACCAATTGCTTCATAAAGGTTTCATACCTGAAATAATCTATAGAATCAAGATTGATCTTGTATGATTGGGTCCATCTCTTCTACATAGCCACATGAATCGATAGCAAATTTCATGAGCTCATAATACAATTTTGTCAATGTGCTATTGGCCAATTCATTCTTTTGTTGTAAAGGTTCACACTTTTCATTTGCTTGTTTAAATTAATTGAAGGTTGTTTCATGGTCGGCACAAACAGCTTCAAGCTTCTCCTTCATATTCTTGATTGTATTTATATCAGCATCAATAGAGACAGCCACTCGGTCAGTTATATCTGAGGAATTATAACTGCCAGTGACTGAGGTGAAGGTGTGCAGAAACCCTGCAGAGTTGTCCGGCCTTTCAATCACTGCAATGATCTGGCCAATGGTAGAACCCCATTCTTGCCTCTAAACTATCACTATGTTCCACCAAAACTTCAAACTGAGCCTTAAAATGCCTGATTGCACAACTTGTTGTACAGCTGTTATCTTGCTGCACCTTGAACAATGAACTGGCATTTTTAAGGTCCAAGGCTAATAACTCCTTTATTTAATTGACTTCAACAGATTTGGATTACCCATAACAGAATAATGTGCATCTCCCAATAAAATTAGGTATCAGTATAGACTTGTAAGTTAATTACATGAGTCCTTTGTATGAATGATTCCATGGAATGAAAGAAGAAACCTTATCAACTATAAATGAAGTGTTGGTCTAGTCTTTCATGCAATGAACTATTCTATTTAAGTAAGAAAGGAAAATCTAGTGAATGACTCTTTTGTTTGAAATAATTCAATGTTTATTGTCATGTACATCACAAAGAAATTCATGTTCAGTATAGAGATGGCAGATAATTGCATGATCATTTTGTATAAATGATTCCTTGTACTAGAAAAAGAAGCCTTGTCATTAAGGATTCAAGTGATGGTCTTAAGTTTTAACCAATGAACAATTCTTTTATATTAAAAACAAGTTAATGCAGAGTAATAGCTCCTTCATTCAATGAACTTCAATAGATTCATACTACTTGAAGGAAAAGTCCTATTGTTAAATAATCAAAGGAGCTATTATTGTTGAAGTCCATCTCCTATTTCAAGTAATGAATAGTTCACTTAGTGTTAAAAAAGATAATAAAGAATATTAGTATCTTTATTAGATGGACTTTAACAAATTCAAACTATCCAAGTCATACCGATGTCTATCTAGCAATTAGTGATCAATGTGAATATTTAAGCTAATTTAATGATTTCTTTGTTTCAATGACCCCGTGGAATGAAAGGAGAAGTCTTACTAATTAGAAATGAAGTGTTGGTCTCATCTTTCATGCAATGAACAATTCTACCCTTGTAAGAAGATCCACTCATGATGAATAAATTAAATTCCATCAAACAATGGAGTCATTAATCTCTATTAGTTTTTGTTGTAGGTATTGAATGGTTGAATTTTTGAAGGATAAAACTGTCAATTCACTTCTTGCTAAGAACGCTTTTCCTCTTCTTATAAGGATTATTTTAAACAAAATAATCATAAATTTAACTTTTATTTCTACACTAAATTTAAATTTTTGTAACAAGAACATCAATACACCTTTTGAGTCTAAATCAATTGATATACATCAAACATAAGAGTCATTGATTTGATTTCATTCTTTTAAATGGATTGAATGGTTCATTGCCTAAAAGATGAGATTATTACTTCATTTTTTGCTAGTAGGGCTTCTCCTTTCATTGGATGAAGTCATTTAGACAAAACGATTATGAAATTAACCTTTGTGTATGCATTAATTATTATTTTTATTTGCAATAAATACATGCTTATAGCTTTGATAATATGAATCCATTGAATTCCATCAAGAAAAGAAGTCACTAATTTTGATAAGCATTTCCAATAGGTATTGAATGTTTCAATTCCTAAAGCATGAAACCATAATTTTATTTCTAGCTAAAAAAGGCATCTCCTCTCATTCTAAAGACCCCTTTACTCAAATAGACCATGAAATTAATTTTTTTGTTTACACAAAATATTATATTCATTCGTGAGAAGCATGCCATTACACATTTAACACACTTAATTCATCAAGAGCTGTGGTGTAATATTCTTTAAGAATGATGATGATCATGGATTTTCTTTTCAAGCACAAAATATTTTTTCAGTTATTGGGTATACCCTAGGATCATTAGAATTTAATTTAATCCACACCACAATGAGAAGATCAATAAGTAGCCTACTTATGGTACCATGGCTCTTTATAAATGTTCTATAGTATTTTGTTAACCCAAAGAATCTCCTAAGACTCTTTACTGAGATTAGTGTAGGCTAGTTAACCATACCCTTTAGTTTGGTGGGGTTAGCAACTAACCCTTAACCGTTAATAAAATGCCCTACATACTCAATTTGCCTCTTCCAAATACACACTTAAATTATTTAGCATAAAGTTGTTGTGACCACAAAACTTTTATAGTACAAGTCAAATGTTACACACATTATTCTAAGATAGAGTTGTATACCAAAATGCCATTAAAAAAGACTAAAATAAATTTCCTTATGCATTTTGATCAGATGTTAACCTCCTCTCATATCTAGTTTAGAGAAGATGGTAACATCTTTAACTCATCCAATGTTTCATCAATTATGGGTATGCAGAACTTGTTCTTGATGGTTAAGGAATTCAATTGCTTGTAATCCACACAAAATTGCTAGAAGTTATCTTTCTTTTATACCATTAGTATAGGTGAAGCAAATGTACGACTACTAGGTTGTATGATTAGAGAAGTCATATTTTAGCTGTTTTTCAATTTATGCTTTTTGGTAGTAGAGGTATCAATAGGGCTTAATGTTAATAGATTTAGCATTTAATTTAAGCATAATGTGATGGTCATGACTTCTTGATGGGAGAGCTTTAGGTTCAACAAATACATCAAAGAATTGTGCTATCATAGTTACAATTTCAAAAAGCAATACCTTTGGTTACAACATTATGATGAAATGGGTAGAAAGACTCTCATCCTTTTTTTTTTTTTAATTTAGTTTTGTAATTTTTGTCTTGTCAATAGCTTGAGGGCATCTATCTTAGTAATTCCTATTAAAAATGAAAGTTTTATATTTTTAAAATCAAATAGCACTGAGTTGTATAACTTTAGCCAACTAATAATGAGGACTATGTCATAAGTCTCTTATGTTATTAGCCATAAATGTACCTTAGAGGTGTACTTATGCATTTTCCATTAAAATCCTTTGTGTTTCTCTTACTTAGAAATCTTTTGTTTATTAGCAATGATAACTAACATTGGGAGAATCCTCACTAGGTTGCAATGCAAGTCCTTGTCAACTGTAGAGTCTAAGAAACTATGAGTGCTATTGTTATCAATTAAAGCTACCAAAACTCTTTTATTGACTTACCCCTTTAATTGTATAATGTTGAGACTTGTGGTGCCAAAGAGGGCATTCATAAAGATCCTAATGGTGGCATCCACTGACTCCATTATTGTCAACTCCTAAGTCTTTTCTTGAGCCTCTAGTGGTTCATAGACATTTAGGTACCCTCGTTCTTCTTTCTCCCCATCAATTATGTTCAAAGAATGTTTCTTGGCATATTGATGTGCAAAAAAATACTTATCTTAACATTTATAACACTAATTAGGCTTCTTGGTAGTGCATATTCAAGCAATTTGGACAAAATAAAGTTAATTGTTTTAGTCTCAATTGGCCCTTTTGTGAATAAGACTACTAGTACTATTTTATAAGTAGGCATATATGGCCCTTAAGCTCTTCATGACTATTCCTTTGTTCTTACATGCTAGCTTGCCATAGGTCTTCACAAGGATTGAGCTATTTTGATACCAAAATTGTTACGATTCCAACACTATGATGTGAACCCCAAAAGACATGGCTAAGGGATCTAACACATGCAAGGAATCAAACAATACCCAAGAAAGCTGAGTTAGATTTCAATTACACAAACCCTAAACCCAATATTCAAAGGAACATGAACCTATAGTATTAACAAGAATATGGATGCCATATTTTTAAAAAGATGGGATTGGGAGTGATAAGTTAGGTTAAGCATTACAAAAAAAGTTACTTCTTGATAAGATCTTTATTTCTTGAAAGAATTGAAGGAGAAAACACTCAATTTTTATTTCTCTTAAATTATCTGATTTTTGAGCCTATAAGGTGATGCCTATTTATAAGCTAAGATAGCAACCTTAAAAAAGATAGAAATTCTTATTTAGGACAAACTCTTATTTAAAAAATTTTCACTTTTATAACAAACACTTATTTAAGACAAACTGCTATTTAGGAGTGAATGCTATTACTTAACCCTAACCCATTAAGTACTCCAATCATATTAATAAGACCATGACTCTCTTCCAAACTTGAATTCACACCATTTGTAACTTAGTTGACCCATATGTCTTCAATCAGTCCATTTAGCACTTCTTTCATATTTGTGGCTCTAACTTGCATTATTGGACCTTTTGAAATGTCTAATGGCCTTTAAAGCCTTCCACACATCATCTCCAAGCTTCTCATCATTCCCCTTCTCCTTGAAAGGATTCATCCTTAAATCATCACCTACATATACACTCACTTTATACTCATTAGGAAGGTCAAACTTATAGGCATTATCTTTAATATATGTTACTACTTAAAATGTACCATCTCCTTTAGGCTGTAGCTTTAAATGCCTTTAAGTTAAGAACCATTCCTTATGTATATGCACCCAAACCCAATCACTAGGTTTAAATACCACCTTCTTTCGCCCTTTATTAACATGAGATGCATATTGCTCAATTTGTTTTACAATATGTTCTCGTATCTTCTCATGCAATTTATTCAACATGTCAACCTTGCATTCACCATCTAAGCTAGCACACCCATCAACAGGTATAGGCACCAAATCCAAAGGAGTCAAAGGATTAAAATCATATACAATTTTAAATAGAGAGTAATAAACACCTATATTATATGCAAACTCTATATATAGTAAACAATATTCTTATGTTTTTGAATTCATTCAAATAATAATATGCATGAAAGTAGAAAAAGTTCAATTAATCACCTCAATCTACCCATGAGTTTATGGATGACAAGTAGTTGAAAACAATAGGTTAGTACTTAACTTACCCCACAAAGTCTTCTAAAAGTAGCTTAAAAACTTTGTATCCTAATATGAAACAATACTCCAAGATATGGCATGCAAACGTACTACTTCTTTAAAGAATAATTCAATAATATTGTTTGCATTGTCAATTTTATGGCATGGAATAAAGTGTGCTATCTTTGAAAATCTGTTGACAAAAACAAATATAAAATCCCTACCCCTTTCTGTCCATGACAACTCTAGTACAAACTTCATAGAGAAATCAACATAATGATGGCTAGGTATGGGGTAAAACTCTAAATTTAGCCTATTTGCATATTATACATTTCTCATATACCCTCTTAACATCTCATTTTATGTGTGGCCAAAAGAAATGTTCAATTATGGCATATAGGGTTTGCCTAACTCTGAAATGACCCATTAGACAACCCCCATGAGATTCTCTTGCAACCAACTTCTTTAAAGAACTCATAGACATGCATAAATGATTTTCCCTAAATACGAAACCCTTATGCTTATAAAATTTCTGAAAGGTTGACTTCTCATATGCTCTATACACATTAGTAAAGTTAGGATCTTTCACATATAAATCTTTAATATATTCAAATCTTAATAATTTTGCAGTAAGTGCAATGATAAGGGCACACCTACAAGATAAAGCATTAACTACTATATTTTCCTTACCTTATTTATATTTGATGACGTAGGGAAAGGTCTTAATGAATTTGACCCACTTGGCATGTCTTTTGTTCAACTTTCCTTGTCCCTTCAAGTGCTTCAAGGATTCATGGTATATGGATGACAAACTCCTTGGGCCAATGGTAATATTACCATGTCTCCAAAGCTTATACTAATGCATACATCTTTTTATCATAAGTAGGATAATTAAAGCTTGCTCCACTTAGCTTTTCACTAAAGTAGGCAATTAGACACCTTTCCTATACCAAAACAGCTCCAATGTTAATACATGAAGTATCACACTAAATCTCAAAAATTTATGCAAAGTTAGGTAAAGCAAGTAGGAGTGTACAACTTAATTTTTCCTTAATGTAATTAAAAACCTTATCATGGTCACTACCTTACTTAAAACCCATGTTCTTTTTAATAACCTCAATTAGTGGTGCAACAATGGTGCTAAAGTCCTTAACAAAGTGTTTATAGAAACTAGTTAGACCATGAAAGCTATGCACATCACTAACTGACTTAGGTGTAGGCCAATCACGACTTACCCCAACTTTTTCCTCATCAACCTCAATACCTTTAGCACTCATAATATTGCTAAGAAATATGATCTAGATAGTACAAAAGGAATATTTCTTGAAGTTAGCATGCAATTTCTTAAAATGTAAAACAATTAGAATAGAATGTAAATGATCAAATTACCCTTCTAAGATTTTGTTATAGACCAAAATATCATCAAAATACACAACCACAAATTGACCAATGAATGTATATAAAACATGATTCATCATTCACATAAAAGTGTTTGGTGTATTAGTGAGACCAAATGGCATAACAAGCTATTCTCCCTCTCTTATCCTAATCTAGTGATATCTACTTTTCAAATCAATTTTAAAAGACACATAAGCCATGTAATTCATCTAAATCTAACCTAGGTATAGGGTGACGATACTTTACAGTAATTTTGCTGACCACTCGACAGTCACCACACATCCTCTAAGTCTCATCCTTCTTGGGTACAAGAAGAATGGGAATTGTATAGGGACTCATGCTTTCTCTCACATATCCTTTCAACATAAGTTCCACAACTTGCCTTTGAAACATGTTTGCCTCCTCGAGATTACTCTTATATGTTGCCTAGTTTGGAATGGATGCACTAAGGATAAAATCAATTTGATACTTAATTCCTCTTTTAAGTGGTAATCCACTTAGAACATCCTCAGTGAATACAACTTCAAATTTCTGCCAAAACAAAAAACAAAAAAAAAAATACTAGGCAAATATGGGTCAAACTTAGTATTAATATAAGCCTCTTTGTACAAAAGTACAATCAGGGGTTATTTGGCATAAAATGCTCTTTTGACATCACTATCTCTTTTGTTTTCACCTTTTCTCCCCTCTTTTCTATTTTGATTATCCCTCTCTTTTCTATTCACACTTATTTTTAACCCTTAATTAATCATCATAAGTTTTTGAGGTGTTAATGTTACAAGAGTGATGGGTTTTTCATTTATTACAAAGGAATATTGGTTTTTGAAGTCACTATACATAACTTGCCTGTCAAACTGCCATGACTTTCCTAATAGAATATAACTCGTATGTATAGGTACAACATCACATAAAACTTCATCATGGTACCTTTTGATAGAAAGTGACATAAGCACATGCTTATTTACCTTGACTTCACTACTCTTATTTAACCATTAAAGCTTACATGGCCTAGGATGCATTATAGTAGGTAAATTTAACTTTTCAACCGTAATTGTGCTAGCTATATTAGTGTAACTCTCACCATCAATAATCATACTACATACCTAATATTTGATGAGACACCTCATATGAAAGATATTATCTCAATACACCTTGTTCTCTTCCTTCACTTGCATATTCAATACTTGCCTTGTGATGAGAGCTACTCCATTAATTGGATCCTTCTCTCCATCACTTCACCCTCTAATGATAGCACAAAATCATCCTCTAACTCACTTGCAATCTCAATGTCACCATTACCTCTCAAGACCATTGCATGTTTATTAAGACATTAAGATGCAATGTGACTCCTTCCTATACACTTAAAACATTTAATATCTCTATTTCTACCTAGTTGGGGATCGAAATTGCCTACCTCTTTACTAGAACCCATATTCTTGCTTTTGCATAGCATGGCTTTGGATTTGTAATTATCCTTCTCATGCTTTTTACTCTAATTTGGCTTCTAAGATGAAGTAGAACTTGAATTTTATCCAAACTTTATGGAACCCTTTTGTTTAAATTGTCTTTCAACTTTCATTGCCATGTGCACCATGTCTTTTAATTTGATATAGTGTTGCAACTCAACCACATTGGCTATGTCTTTATTTAGTCCTTGCAAATAATAGCATAATTAGAAAATTCAATGGTAGAAAGCTTTACCTTTTTTTCTTCAGAATAGTTATAACAGTCAAAAACCAATTCAACCTTCTTTGCCCATTCTAGATACACATTAGGATCATTTTTACCTTGGAATAGAGGAATTGTCATCTTAATATGCCCAAATCATTGTCATAGGTGTTGCGCCTTTTAAAATCTCTTTGATTCTTTCTAATATTGGTAATTTTAACCATAGTAGCTCGATCATCACATTCATCATCTTTATGGTTATAGGATCTCACTAAGCTTTCTTCCATTAGGAACATTATAGTCCCCATGCCTTCTTTGTAACTCTACTATTGTATTAGCTTACTCCTTTATCCTCTTCCTTATATCATCAAATTTGGTATTCATGTGCTAAAATTATTATTGCATAGCTTTGATCATGAAGGACACATCATTAACTCCCTTTTAAGCTACACCTTTGTCTTTGGAATTCATAGTATTTCTTTTACACAAAATGATTAGGATACCTCACAAAACACTCTATCATATGTTTCACTAAAAAAAATGTGTCACAATCCCTCGTATTTTACACTTTTTATGGCTTTTTCTTATTATGCAATTGCACTCTTGTGACCACTCAAATTTCTCCTTTTCGCTCTTCAAACAACTAAAAAAGCTAAATCAAAAGGATTGATTTTGAATAAAATAAGGTAAATAGGGTATAATTGAATTAATTGGAGAATGAGGAGTCAAAAAAATGAAAAATAATATCATGGCAAACAAATTTAATGAACTAGACTCACATAAATCAAGATAG
The DNA here is from genome assembly GCA_019804595.1 of Bruguiera parviflora. NCBI lineage: Eukaryota > Viridiplantae > Streptophyta > Magnoliopsida > Malpighiales > Rhizophoraceae > Bruguiera > Bruguiera parviflora. The sequence goes on along the minus strand of CM034045.1, from coordinate 7,576,256 downwards.
GGGGTTAAACTTAAAGGACAAACTTAGATAACTTGGCTGACATACCAAGAAAATAGAGGGTAGAATTAGACTTGAGCAAGAAAACTATATTATTATTGTGGTGAATTTGACCAAACCAACTTCTATCAATAACTTGAATTTGATGCTTTTTTTTTTTGCTCCTCCTTTTTTTTCTTTCTTTTGGGCTCAACACAAAATAATAGTAGAATACTTAGAGACAACAAATAGAATAAAAAATAGCATGTTTTGATAGTTATGTGCTTAGACAAATGAGCAAAGTAAGAAGGATTATAAGTAGATAGATTAGTGCGTTCGAACGGTAATGTGTTAAAGAAACAAACTAAATAGAAATAAATAAATCATAAGGCAACAAATTGAAGAATTAATTAATTCAATATGATTTAGAGTTAGGCACTAATACCAATTGATGTGAACCACAAAAGACGTGGCTTAGGGACCTAGTACACACTAAGAATCAAACAATACTTAGGAAAGTTAAGTCAAATTTCAATAAAACAAACCCCAAGCCTAATATTTAAAGGAACATGAGCCCAAGGTATTAAGAAGAATATGGATGCCACACTCTAGAAAAAAAAAAGGGAATTGGGAGTGATAAGTTAGGTTGAATGCCATGAAAAGATTTACTTTTTGATAAATTTTTTAGTTCATGAAAGAAATGAAGGAGAAAACTCTCACTTTTTATTTCTTTCAAATTGATTGATTTTAGAATTTGTAAGGAGGTACCTATTTTTAAGCTAAGATAACAATCCTAAAAGAAACATAAATTCTTATTTAGGATTGAAGTTCCTAACTTCACCCTAAGATCTACTAGTCTATGATACTGAGAGGGGAGGTGAATTAGTATCACACCCCTTAAAACTTTGATAACTTAAGCCAAAGTATTCTACTTCTTTAATACTTTCACTCTCGTTAATATGCAGGTATGTGAACAATTTTAACTTCTTCTTAAAAGTGAACTCTTTTTCAGATTTGACTAAGGTAGATATATTGTTACCTACTAATCATAATAGTCCCCAAAGTCACCTTTCAGACACCTTGCCTATTAGACAGATCGGATGTTCTTAATTAGGTCTTTTTTAGGTTATGCATTTGATGATACTTTAGCTGCATTCACAACTCAATTCAAAACATAACATGTAAATAAAAGTAAGGATACAAGAGATTTATGTGGTTTCGTTAATGTGACGTACGTCCACGGTGGTAGAGACTTTTCCTCTACTGAGACAATCCACTATACTTGAGAATACTAGTGTGGTACTCCTAATGTTCACAATGTAGTTACAATGGATGTCTTAATCCTCTTTTCCTTTCACTATTGCAAATACAACGCAAGTACAATACAAAGAGTGTCACTTACTATGTCTACCCTTCTTCTGACTTGTCTTGCCTCTATTGAATTGAATAGACTGCTTCACTGCCACTTAGAAGTTCACCACAACACTCTCTAACCTCTCTTGAAGAAATCTGGAAATACGTTGAGTTCTTTCCAATGCTTCACTGAAATCCTTCTTTAGGTTGTTTCACACAACTCTTGCTTTCACAATCTCACGGTTTCACAGCTTGCACTCACATTTCTAGTCTGCCATTTCATGTCTCTTTGCCTGCCTCATGCTATTGGTTTTTTTGGTTCACGTGTCTCGGCCTGCCTCACGCTTTTGGCCTACTGTTTTCTCTTTCGGGTGGTCTTATGGATACCAAGTTTGTTGTCTTCTCTTCCAGATGGTCTCACGGATACCAGGTTTGTTGTCTTCTCTTCCGGGTGGTCTCATAGATACCTGGTCTGTTTATTATTTCTCCTTTTATAGGTTATGTGTTTATGGTTTGTTTGTAGGTTGAATGGCTACTGGGATGCTTTGCTTGCAAGTCGTGTGGCTGCTGGGATGCTCTGCTTACAGGTCGTGTGGCTGCTGGGATACTCTGCTTGCAGGTCGTGTGGTTGTTGGGATACTCTGCTTGGAGGTCAGGTGGATGCTAGGATGCTTTGCTTTTAAGTCATGTGGCTACTGGATGCTCTGCTTGTTTATATATTCTCTTTTATGCAAATCCTAGTAGGGTTTATTAGAGTTGTGGCAAATTTCCTTTCTTGCCCCTCCATGTGGCTTCATATTATTGTTCTATACAAAATTTAGCATTATCCTCCTTCTTAATTCATTTTTCTTGCTCTTTTCTTTATCCTCCTAGAATGCTTGCACGAGCCACTTCTGCTTGCACACTTAAATCTGATTGACAACAATTACAACCCATACAAGACTGTGAGAACAATAATCTCCCCTTTTGTAATTGTTAGCAACACTCACAACAAAAACCATTATGCAGCAGTCCTTCATAATCTTCTTAGAGTAATAATCCAGAAGTAGATGGATTACAACTCCCCCTAAATATGCACTCCCCCTTCCTCAATAGCTCCCCCTACACTGTTGCTTCTCTCCCTTTTTGCCAACCAATTACAAATTTGAAAAACCTGCAAAGTAAAGATGGAGGATTCACCTGAACTTCAAGCTTAAGGAGGCATTTGCACAGACAAACTCATTCTGTGCTTTTTAAATAGCTTTATGGATAGAGGTTTAGTTAGAATATTTGAGATTTGATGTTTAATGCCGACATATTCCAACTGAATTGTGCCCTCTTCCACTTGATCCTTGATAAAGTGATACCGAATGTCAATATGCTTGCTCCTTAAATGTTGAACTGGATTCTTGTTGAGATCAATTGCATTTTGATTATCACAAAGTACACTCACTGATAACTTCACTTCAACAACCCAAATTGGCCAATTGTCTTTGCATCCACATCATTTGAGTACATGCTACACAAGCAACCATATACTCAGCCTCCACTGCACTCAAAGCAACATTATTTTGCTTTCTACTTAGCCATGTAACATAATTTGAACCCAAATAGAAGCTGCAGCCATTGGTTGATTTTCTGTCATCTGTACTTCCTGTCCAGTCTCCATTAGTGTATGCTCATAGTTTTACAGAATCCATGATAGGATACCATAAACCTATTTCCAGTGTCCCTTTAAGGTATCTTAGGATTCTTTTCACTACCAACACATAAGATTCCTTAGGATCAGCTTGAGATCTGCTAGTGATACACATAACTTGCATGAGATCAGGCCTTGATGCTGTAAGGTATAAAAGGCTCCTTATCATCTTCCTATATTCTGTAGGGCTTGTACTCCTTTCTTCTTGATCTTTTGTTTACTTGTAGCCTACTGGCATTCGGGTACTGACAGGTCTGCTATCCTTCATGCCAAACTTTTTCAGCATCTTTTTGGCATATTTTATCTGAGAAATAAAAATACCTTCTTCACATTGTTTAATTTGTAATCCAAGAAAGTAAGTCATTTCTTCAATCAATGACATCTTAAATTCCTCACTCATCTTTTGTGCAAATTCTTGGCATAGCTTAGAGTGATCCCTTCCAAATATGATGTCATCTACATATACTATGGTTCTCAGTTAGCTTTTCTTTGAGTTGAACACATATAGGTTATTATCAACTGTTCCTCTTTTGAAGTTCAACCTTCTCAAATACGCATCCAACCTACTGTACCATGCTCTTGGGGCTTGTTTATGGCCATATAAGGCTTTCTCTCTTGCACAGTCTTAGCTGCAAGAGAATCTCCTTCTTCATATTCAAACTCACTCTTCTCTAAGTTTGAACTTACTTCTTTTCCTTCTTCTTCATGTTGGTTAAATTCTTCATCTATCTTGAAGTCATCTTCTTCACTATCCTCAGCTTCTCCATTATGCATTATTTTCTAGTTTTCATCTATTCTCACATCACTGGAAGTGACCACTTTTCCCAGTTTATGTAGAAAAACTCTGTAACCTTTTGTCTTTGTTGAGTATCCCACAAAGATGCCTTCATTTGACCTACATGGAATTTTCCCAAGTTTTGCTCTTTGTTCTTCACAAAACATGGGTTGTCAAAGAATCTAAAATACTTAGCTATTATCCTCTTTCCACTCCATAACTTATATGGAGTCTTATCAGTATTGAGCCTTAGTAAAACTTTGTTCAATAGGTGCACGGCTACAAATGTTGCTTCTGTCCAAAATCTTATATGAAGCTTGGATTCTAACAGTAGAGTTCTTGCCATTTTAACCACAGCTTTATTTTTCCTCTTTACCACCCTATTTTGTTGAGGTGTTCTTGTTGCTGCCATTTGACGATGAATTCCATACTTCTTAAGGTAATCTTCAAAAGCTCCATTTATGAATTTAGTACCTTGATCTTACCTCAATACTTTGATCTTCTTTCCACTCTCATTTTCAGCCAATCTTCTATATCTCTTGAAGCATTTCAAAACTTTTGACTTGTGTTTGAGGTGCATGATTTAGGTCCTTCTGGAATAATCATCAACAAACAAGATGAAGTACCTCTCACCATTTAACCCTTTTGTTCTCATCGGCTCACACAAATTAGCATGTACAACGTCAAGCACTACTTCTAAACTAACCTTTTTGGTCTTATATTGCTTTCTGACCTGTTTTCCTTTAAAGCATACTAAGCAGACATACTCCCTCTCTCACTTAAGGTCTGGAATGTCTCTGATTGCATGAGTAGTGGTCAGCTTCCTCATGTTCTTCTATGTTAAGTGTCCCAGCCTCCTATGCCAGAGTTAATTTTCTTCTTCTTTTGTAAGTAAATAGCTGTTTGTCTTATCCTTATCAATCACATATAAATTTCCAGTTGTTCTCTTCCCGGCTGCAATAGTATTGCCTTTTTACTCTTTACTTGGCAACCTGCTTTTGTGAATATCACTTTATGGTCTTTATTGCATAGTTGGCTAACAGATGCCAGATTATATCTGAGTCCATCAAGGTGCAGAACATCTTTCAGCTTTCCTTTTCCAATAATTACTGACCCTTGACCATTAATGTTGAGTGAATCATCATTGTCAAACTTAACTCTGCCTTCTCTTCACTTGTTCAGTTTTGACAATTTACTCTTGTCTCCTGTCATGTGTGAAGTGCACCCATTATCAAGGATCTAGTGCTTATCCTTGTAGTCAGCCTTTAGTGCAATTTCAGCTATATTAGCCACCTCCTTTTTAGCTTTATATTTCTTGTTTCAAACTGGCTTGATGATAGCTTTCTCCTTTTTCTCAGCTTTGATTGTACCAATTGCTTTCACTGTGCCATTGAGTGCCTTCTCTTGCTCAGGGAGAAGTGTCATGCATCTCTTGGCATTATGGCCATCCTACCCACACCTTTCACACTGTTCCAAGTCTCCCAATATAGCAAACTCATTCTTTGAAACCACTAGTTTGGGCTTCCACCAACAATTCTTGTCAGTGTGTCCTTGCTTTTTACAATATGAGAAAGAACTCACGATAGGTGTTCTCCTCAGAATTTTGTATTGTCTCCCCTTGTATACAGCATCATATCTTCTCAAGTTGGAGACATATACTAGCCTTCTCCACTAGCATTTACTTGCTTTATGACCCCAAACTTCACAATAAAGTCAGTAACCTTGAAACTGCCTTTTCTTGGGTCTAATCACAGCTTGTCTTCTTTTGTTCATTGCTTGCTATGTAGACAAGGTTGTTAGCTTCTTTACTTGTGTGACTTTCATTTCAGTCACCTTTTTCTCCTTCTGTTCAGCCGTAGCCCTTTTTTGGTTGACTTTTTTTTCTTTATTTTTGTTTGCAACCTTAGGTTGCTTCTTTAAATCTTCTTTACTTTTAGCCTTCATTTTTCTTGGTTGATCAATCTTTTCTTTTTGAAACTTAACCTTCTCTTTCAACTTTTGTGGCAAAGTCTCGTTATCATTAGGCAATGCAGCATCAGATTGTTGCACTTTCTCTTCATTTTTCTTTTCTCTTGCAGAGCTTGTTTCTCATATTACTTCAAACTTCTACAAGTTCTCTTCACTCCTTTTGAGTTATTGCTGAAGTCTCAGTAACTCTATCTTGATTTTTTCAATTGTTGAAGTCCTTGAGCCAAGCTCCATAGTAAGGTCTTCACATATTTTGATCTATTCTTCAAATCTTCTCTTCAAGTCAATAAGTTCAGCCTTTATTTCATCCTTTTGACTTTTTGCTTCCTCAATCTTTGCTTCAACTTGTTTTATATAGGCCTCCAACCTTCTTATGGTTCTACCCCTTCTGATTATCTCCTTTGAAGCTGCTTCTAACTCAGCTTTAAGATCTAGTTCTTCTTCATTAATCTCCTCTTCCTCTTCAAAGGTTGAACTACCATATCAAGATGATGCCATAAAAGCATGCTCATCTGATGAGTCAACATCTTCATCCTCATCGACTTTTTTTGTCTAGCTCATATAACTCTTGAATGAGCCTCTCTTCTTCTTCTGTGGATTAGCAGTCTTTTTGCTGGACTTCCTTGACTTGAATGATGGTCTTCTCCATTTTGAATTCTACTCATCATTACCATCCTTATCTTCATCATCAAGTTTCACTTTGCATTGAGAAGCAAAGTGTCCAATTTGCCCACAACGATAACATCTTAAGGACAACTGTCCTTTTCCCTACTTAGACCCCTTTTTGAGCTTCCTTGTGAAGTATGCCAACACTTCACCTTCACTTTCTTCCTCATCATCATCATCATCATCCTCATTAGATGATTCTTCCTTTTCTTTTATCTTCAAGTGTTTCGTAGCTTTGAAAGCTCCCTCCTTTGATGCCTTTGACGTTGAGGAGCTCTCAGTTGACTTTATTCTCATCTCATATGCAATGAGATTACACTGGAGATCATGCAGAGACATAGAATTGCGATCTCTACTCTCCTCTATGGTTGCCACTTTCGAGGCAAACCTTTTACGAAGAATTCTCAGAATTTTCTTCATAATAGATGAGTCTTTCTTATTCTTCCCATGACTTCTAAGATCGTTTACAACATCAATAACCTTGGTGAAGAACTCTTCGACTATCTCATTTTTCTGCATTCTGAGAGATTCATATCTCTCCTTGAAAACTTGAAGCTTGGCCTCCTTCATTCTGCCATCACCTTCATAGACTTTCTGCAATCTGTCCCATATCTCCTTGGCAAATTTGCAATCCATAACTTTAGCATATTCAGCATCTGTCAATGCTGAAATGATGACATTTGAGGCCTTCCCATTTATCTTAAATTGTCTTAATTCTTCTGGGGTTAGATTTTTACCTTCTTTTGGAGGCTCAAAATCCTCTTCTACAGATTTCACCACGTTCATGCCTATGGTTGCAAATACCACCTGCATTCTCGCTCTCCACATATGGTAGTTGGTTCCGTTGAAGATTGGAACTTTCTTTCTATAAGTAGTGCTGGTGCTAGTACCGATATTCATTTCTCAGTATGCTGAACAAGTTAAAACTTTTGGAGCTCTTCAAACTAATACACCAAGTTATTAAGCTTTATTTTGGTGAACCTGTACTCTAATACCAATTGAAGTTCCCAACTTCACCCTAGGATCTACTAGTTTATGATACTGAAGGGGGGTGAATCAGTATCACACCTCTTAAAACTTTGATAACTTAAGTCAAAGTATTCTACTTCTTTAATACTTTTGCTCTCATCAATACGCAAGTATGTGAGCAACTTTAACCTCTTCTTAAAAGTGAACTCTTTCTCAGATTCAACTAAGGTAGATCTATTATTACCTACTAATTACAATAGTCCTCAAAGTCACCTTTCAAACACTTTGCTTATTAGATAGATCAAATGTTCTTGATTAGGTCTTCTTTAGGTTATGGGTTCGATGATACTTTAGTTGTGTTTACAACTCAATTCAAAACATAACATGTAAATCAAAGTAAGGACACAAGAGAGTTACGTGGTTCTATCAATGAGACGTACGTCCACGGTGGTAGAGACTCTTCCTTTATTAAGACAATCCACTATACTTGAGAATACTAGTGGTACTCTCGATGTTCACAATGTAGTTACAATGGATGTCTTAATCCTTTGTTCCTTTCACTATTGCAAATACAAAGCAAGTACAATACAAAGAGTGTCACTTGCTGTGTCTACCCTTTTTCTAACTTGTCTTGCCTCTGTTGAATTGAATAGGCTGCTTCACTGCCGCTTAAAAGTCCACCACAACACTCTCTAACCTCTTTTGAAGAAATCTGGAAATACATTGAGTTCTATCCAATGTTTCACTGAATTCCTATTCCTTCTCTAGGTTGTTTCACACAACTCCTGCTTTCACCGTCTCATGGTTTCATAACTTGCACTCACGCTTCTAGTCTGTCATTTCATGTCTCTTGGTCTGCCTTATGCTACTGATTTTTCTGGTTCACGTCTCTCGGCCTACCTCATGCTTCTAGTCTGCTATCTTCTCTTCTAGGTGGTCTCACGGATACCAGGTTTACTATCTTCTCTTTCAGGTGGTCTCACGAATACTAGGTCTATTTCTTATTTCTCCTCTTATAGGTTATGCATTTCTGGTTTGCTTGCAGGTCATGTGGCTACTGGGATGCTTTGCTTATAGGTTGTGTGGCTGCTGGGATTCTGTGCTTGTTTATATACTCCCTTTTATGCAAACCTTAGTAGGGTTTATTGGAGCTGTGGCGAATTTCCTTTCTTGCCCCTCCATGTGGCTTCATATTACTATTCCATACATAATTCAGCATTATCATCCTTGAATGCTTGAATGAGCCACTTCTGCTTGCACACTTAAATCTAATTGACAACAATTACAACCCATACAAGGCTATGGGAACAACAAGGACAAACTCCTATTTAGGAGTGAATGCTATTACTTAACCCTACCCCATTATATACTCTAGTCATATTAATAAGGCATTGACTCTCTTTCAAGTTTGAATTTGCACATTTGTAGTTTGATTGATATAAATGTCTTTAATTAACCCATTTAGTGCTTCTTTTACCTTTTTGGTTCTAGCTTCCATTATTGGTCCTTATGGAATGTGCAATGGATCTCTTGTATGCTTTGAAGCCTTCTATGCATCATCTCCAAGCTTATCATTGAAAGTCCCTTATATGACAGCCTTTATCTCCTCCCATGTATCAACAGGCCTCCCATAATTCCTTCTTTTAGTCAAAACAAGTTAATCCCACCAAATAATAGCATAATTAGTAAATTCAATGGCAACAACTTTTACCTTTTTCTCTTTGTAGTAGTTATGGTAGTTAGAAACCAATTCAACCTTCTTCTCTTATTCTAGGTACACATCATGATCATTCTTACCTTAGAATGGAGGAATTGTTATTTTAGTTAAAAACCCAAATCATGGTCATAGGTACCTCACCTCCTAAAATATCTCTATAATCCTTTCTATTGTTGACAATTCTAATCACAATAGATTGGTTATCAAATTCATCATCTTCTACATCATCTTTATGGTCATACGCTCATCTTACTTACCTTATTCCATTAGGAACCTCATAATCACCATGCCACCCTTGCAACTCTACTATTGTATTAGCTTGCTTCTCCATCCTCTCCTTTATATCATTAAATCTGGTATTCATGCACTCAAATTGTTGTTACATAGCTATGATCATGAATGACACATCACTAACTCCTTCTTAAGCTACACCTTTGTCTTTGGAAGTTATAATATTACTTTTATACAAAATGATTAGGATAACTCACAAAGCACTCCCTCACAAATTTTATTCAAAAAAATGATAAGTATTTACTTTTTACTTTACTTTAAAGAGATTGAATAAATCTCTCTTCTTTTAATTTTTCTTTAAAGTAAATCTATTTCTTTATATTAAAGAATAGATATAAACTTAGAGTTAATAAGTTTTCCATATATTTCTAAGAAAATTCCTTTATTGCTAATTTTCTTAATACGATATATTATGTGTGAGAAAGAATTTCTCAAAATATTATCTTGTGATAGAATTTTAACTAGCATGAGTTGAATTTCAATACAAATTCTGTCATTGTATATGATAGCTTATATTTAATAATAAGTTTACTCTTATTAATAATGTTTAACATTTTTGTAGTTTTTGAAAAGTATTTTGAAGGAATTATTCTCTTATTAATAAAATTCATGTTAGCACCTATGTAGAAAAGGTTTACTCTTTATTAATTATGATAGTAATCTAAGTGTACCATTTGTGGGTAATAACCTTATCAATTAGATTGGCATATTAAAGAGTACTTAACTTTTTTTTTTTATAAGGAAGTAATTGGAATGTTTGGAGGTTTTTCATCTCAACAAATATAGATTCCAAAATTGATACTCTTTTTTTTTTATTTCTTTTATCTCACTTTTTAATTAATTGATTTAACCTTTAAGCTCATTAATCAAAGGTTTCATTATTGTTATTCTAATTTTTAAACTAAAATGATTATTTTTAATTCTTTATATAACAATTTTTAAATTATAATCTTCTTATAGTTCTTTGACTTTAGTCTCATCTTAAGACTGATGAAAAATTTTTTCCAACTACTTTCTTTTTTTTTAAGGCTCTAATATTTTATCAATGTGGCCTAGTATCAAACTGTCTTCTTTTGTAAAGGCTAATAAGTCATTATGTATAATAAAGCTTGAGAATAGTTGCATTATCCATTACAACTATTGTCAAACTTATCTTTAAAAGTATTTTCTGTTTTTAGAAGATCTACTTTGAAGTCGGATTCCTTAGATTCATCTTCTAATAAAAATACATACAGGTCTTTGTCTATAGATAATTTTTAAATCTTTTGTTTTATATTTCATTTATTAGAATAATATCCTATTTTTTTGCATTTATAACATACAATTGTTTTCTTTTACTTTTTCCATGGACTATGCTTTTTCTTTTCTTTTGCCATTCCATTTTTATAAAAGGATTTACTTTAAGGTATGAGTTTATAACCTTTATTTTTAAACTTTTTGAATACCTCATAGGTGGATAACCCACTTATTCATAAAAACCTCCTAGAACTTTTCTTCTTAGAGACTTTTCATTCTATAACTATCTATGCAGTTTTATTTCATTGCAAAGTTTAATTTGTTTAGTTACAACCTCCATAGCTAGTTCTCTATGAGTATAATTAGAATAGTTATTGACACCAGTATGATAGGATTTTAACATATTTGTTACTTTTATAGTGAATAGGGTAGGTAATCCAAATAAAAAATTTTCTTTTCAAAAAATACTTTAACTATTTTCTTTAATAAAAACTTTATAAATGAAAACATCTTTATACCACTTAAAATAAGACAAATCCAAGCACCTTGAATTAATAAGTTGCTTGTATGTCTTGTCCATTAATAAGGTAATTGTAGCAATAGAGTGATTGGTGATAGTATAAATTAGTGTATTAACACAATCAGATGTTTGGAGCCCTTATTTTGACTTTATAGCAAAAAAACCCGTAATATAACTTTATCTGATAAATAAAAGCCCACCAACCTTTAAGTTGTCTAATAAAACTATTTGTTACAAACCTTGCTATAAAAGGGTCAAAAGTACCCTTTCATTTTGCAATTGTGGCAAATATCATCATATAATGGAGTAAGATAAGTATCTGATGTTGAGTCATCCTATCCAAATTCCATACTATAATGCTGCTTTCATTGTATTATACATAATTATACTTAGGTTGTTCCTCAATTAAGAGGTCAATCGATGTTGGTTGGGATAATATAATCTTGTAAGGGCTTTATTAAAAGTCACTTTGTTAATATTTATGGGTTCCTTCTCATAACAAGGTATTGGAACTCTTCTTATAGGGTTTTGTTCTGATAAGAATATTACAATCTTTTGTTTTTTCAAGGTATTCTTTGGTTTTTAAAGATTCTTCTTCCTTAACTTGTTCCTCTTTTCTCAAGACAAGGGCTTTTATTTCTTTTAATCAAAGTTTTTTTTTAACCTTTTAACCATTTTATCCCCCAATTTTGACTTCTCAAGATTTCTACTTGACATATTGTAATCTATTTCTTATGACGATAAGGGTTTAAATAAAACCCCCTTTTTTTTTTCTTAATTTCTAGTTTAACCAAAGGTCTTAAAGTTCCTTGAGCTGTTTCTTCAATCTTATATTTAACTCTATTAAGCTAATTTTTTATAAATTAAAGATAAAAATTAATATAGCTTTCCTTCTGTATAACAACACTTGTGGACAATTCTACTTTATATAGTGAAGCTATAACTTCATTGTTTTTTACTTTAACACTTAAATTTAGTGCAGGAGGATGAATATTAATAATCTTTTCTCCTTTTTTGGTAATGTATTCCTGATAGGCTTTTTTAAGGGTTATACATCCCTACAGGCCAAAATATTTGGGAAAGATTTCTTTTTAAGCTTATAAACCTTTTCCAAATAAGTAAAAATATCCATTGCTCCCATTCTGTTGGTATATATTTTATAGCATTTATGTCATACTTCTTGTTCTTTTTCATTAAAGGTCATTAAAAATCATTTTCTCTTTATATATATATATATTTTTGAGAGAGTAAAATAACTTTCTCACTTTTTTATCTACCTCATTGACTACTTCAAGGATTTAGAGACTCCTATCTTCATTTTTATATCCCATATTAGATAAAGAAGGGGACCTAGGCTTAGAAGTCTGGTTGGATGTTTCTAAAGGTTCCTTAACTACAGAAGCAAAAGTTGATGGAGGGAAGTCAACTCTATACTTAGGTTGATTAACTTATTCTTTTGTTCTTTTAATTTCTTCTAACTTAGTGATTAGCATTAAGGAGGTAGAGAATTTAGGTTTAACTTTTTCACTTCCTTTTTCAAGGTTTAACATCACACTTCTAAATGGACCAAATTGGATTTCAATATCACTATCTTTGAATTCTATTATTTCTTCCATTAATCAATTAACCTATTTAATAGGTTCAATTGCTTTCTCTAGCATTCATCTTTTAGGTAATTTAACTTAATCCCAAGCAATTTTTTTAGAACAAAAACATTAGATTTTGATTTATTAGTTAAAAACAATGTAGTAATCCCTTTATTTGCATACCTTGCAGAAATTTCTTTAATTCCTAGGGTAGTGATGTTTATAATCTTATAGTGTATCCTATAAATAAGAATTAGGTTTTTCTAATGTAAGCATCATATCAAATCCTTCAGTTTCGATTTAAAACACAAAGTATGTATCAAATTAGGATCTAACAGTGACAAAGTAAAATTCAAAAAACATGAAAACCATAGAGGTCCATCATAAGAGTGGATTAAACTACTCCTAATAGGAAATCATGAAATCTATTATGTCTTTTATCACAAATACAAGTAATGGCTGAGTTATTTAAACCAAATCTAGTGAGCAAGCTTTAATGCTACTTGTACCATCCCAATATGGATGAATTTATATTTTTGTTGATGTGAGCTAATAAGCTCCTAGGAGAGTAAAAAGAAATCATTATAACCTTGAGATAAGGGTAAAGGTTTTTCAACAGTTTTAATAATATAATCAGTTTTTGTTAAGAAACTTTCTTGTTTATAAACATAGGAAGAGGACGAAGAAAGAAGATTCTAGTTTTGTAAAAAATTATTATCTAAATTTTCACTAATAATGATTTCCTTATTTCTACTTTTGGAAAAGCTATCTCTTCTAAATAATTAGTTAGGCCTTAGACTATCCATATCCCATGGTATCACTATTAATGTCTTAAGCTACAACCATATACTCCTGCAAACAACAACAATAAGTACAAAAGCAATGTGACTTGGGGTTTCAACTATGAAACATGAATAAACTAAAACTTTCTCAACTACATAGAAGGTTAACGTTTAACTTGGCTCTAATGCCATTCTTATCATGGTAGCATAGGATCACATAAAGAGATATATATATAAATTTAAGAAACTAAATCAAGTAATTATGCACACCAATATAAAAGGAAGAAACTTAGAGAAAGTAAATAATAGAATACTTATAGAAATAAAACTTTCATCAAACACCAAACATCATTACAAGCTTATATTCTACAAGAAAGTGGAGAAGAGAAACCAGCACACTTAATTTTTTAAAAGAAAGGGAAATTAAACTCTCCCTTTGGGTATAACCAAGAGGTCTTTATACATAAAAAAAAGTAATCACCATTATTGAGAGATTTGTAGTCCTTTTTTTCTTTTTCTAAAGTAGCTTTAATAAAACATATCAATAGGTCCCTCTATTATTGTTCCACAGAAGTAATTTCAAGCAACAAATGATTTTGCCATGTAGAGAAAGCTAATCAAGAGTAATAGCTTCTTTATTTGATGTGCTTTAATAGATTCAAGCTATCTAGAGGTGACATCTTATTATGAAGTAATTAAGAGATGGTCTTGTGTATAAAGCAATGAACAATTCTCTTGTACTAAACAAAGCAAATCAAGATTAATAGTATCTTTGTTAGATGGATTTTAATAGATTTAGACTATCCATGAAATTATAACATGCATCATATAATAAAATCAGTTATCAATGTAAAAATTTAAATTAATTTCATGATTCTAATATGTGAATGACTTCTTGAAACATAAGGAGAAACCTTACTACATGGAAAGAAGTAAGTGTGCCATCTTTCATAACTAAACATTTTATCCATATAAAAGAAGCTAATCAAGATGAATAACTCTTTTGTTTGATGGAATTCAATGGATTCAAAATACCCAAGATATATTGATGTGCATATGGCAATGAAATCAATGTTGCATGTAGACATGGATGTTAATTGCACAATTATTTTAAGTGAATGATTCCTTGCAATGAACAAAGAAGCCTTATTGCTAAGGAGTTAGGTGATGGTCTTTAGCTTTAAGCATGAACAATTTTCTCTTTTTAAAGAACACCAATCAAGGGTTATAGCTTCTATATTTGATGGATAATAAGGATTCAAATGATGTAAAGGAGAATTCCTATTCTCATATAACGAGGAGATAGTCTCATGTTTTAAGCAATGAATAATTCTACTATTGTAAAAAAAACTTAATCAAGAGTAATAGCTCTTTAATTGGATAAACTTTAATGGATTCAAAGTTCCCAAGAGACAATAACATGCATCCTTCAATGAAAGTAATGATTCCTTTAGGTGAATAACTCTTTAAAACAAAACAAAAAGCCATATTAGTTACAAATGATACGTTAGTCTCATCTTTTAAGCAATGAACCATTTTATCCATTCAATACCAACTAATTAAGAAGAATGACTCATGTTTCAAGTAATAGATGTTTATTGTATGATCATTTTGTATGAATTATTCCCTATAGTGAAAGGACAAGCATTATTGTCAAGGGATTAGGTGACAGTTTTAGGTCTTATGTAATGAGTGATTCTCTCCTAGTAAAGAAAACTAATTAAGAGTAAAAGCTCCTTTATTTAATAGACTTCAATGGTTTGCATTACCTAAAAGAGAAGTCTTATTATTATGAAAATTAAAAGATAGTCTCATGTTTTTTGCAATGAATGATTTTATCATAGGAGAGAAAGTTAATCAAGAGCAATAATTTCTATACTAGATGGATCTCAATGGATTTAGACTGCCCATGTCATAATAATGTACATCTCACTAATGACTCCTTGGGATGAAAGGAGAATCCTTATTCGCTAAGAATTAATTATCAATCTCATCTATTAGATAATGAACCATTCTATACTTATGAGAGAAGCTATTCTAGAGGAATTACTCCTAATTATTGTGGAGTTCAAGGGATTCAGACTACCTATGGTCCATTAAAGATGAGATAAAGGATTTTACATTCATTCTAAGGAGTTATTCACATAAGAAAATCTTGAAATTAACTTAGATTTATACACCAATCATTAATTACACTACAAAATACACATTATTATGTCTTAGGCATTCCAAATCCATTAAATAAAGGAACTATGACTCTTGATTAACTTTCCTTTCCATAAGGAAATTATTCATTGCTTGAAATTGAAGGCCATCATTTGATTCCTTCAAAATAAGGCTTTTGGATTTATTTCAAAAAATCATTCACATAAAATAATAATGCAATTAACATCCATGTCTACATCGAATATTAATTTGTTCTTATAGCATGCACATCAATTTAGAAGTCATAAACCATTTAATTTCATCAAATAGAAGAGTCATTGCTTTTGATTAGTTTTTGTTTACATGGAAGGAATGACCTATTGCTTAAAAGATGAAATTAGTAATCAATTTTTTATCTAATAAGGCCTCTTTTTTGTTCCATAGAGTTATTCATACAAAGAAATTATGAAATTAAATTAAATGCCTACACCAATCACTAATTTCATTGAGATAGTCATTTTATTATAACATGAGTGGTCAAAATCCATTGAAGTTGAATTAAAACATGAAATCAAATTAAATGTCTCCTTTTGTTCTATAAAGTCATTAATACAAAGAAATCATGAAATTAAATTAAATGCCTACACTAATCATTAATTTCATTGAAATAGTCATGCCATTATGTCATAGGTAGTCTAAATCCATTTAAGTCCATCCAACAATGAAGGTTATTGCACTTGATTGGGATTACTATAACATAATCATTCATTATTTAAAACATGAGATTAACACTTGAGTAATTGACAATAAAACTTCTTCTCTAAGTAGCTGAAATCTATCAAAGTCCATTAAATAAGTTATTAATCTTGATTTACTTTTTTTTTTCTTTCAAACAAAAAGAATCATTAATTGTTTTAAACTTGAAACTATCGCCTGATTCTTTGGTTAGGAATCAATGTTTACATCTATATAAATAGAATGATCAAGAAGTTGATTACTTGT
This sequence comes from Bruguiera parviflora, assembly GCA_019804595.1. NCBI lineage: Eukaryota > Viridiplantae > Streptophyta > Magnoliopsida > Malpighiales > Rhizophoraceae > Bruguiera > Bruguiera parviflora. The sequence continues at coordinate 7,559,592 of CM034045.1, read as the reverse complement.
CCTTTTGTTACAAGGAATCATTTAGACAAACTAATCATGCATTTAACATCTATGTTTACACCAAATATTAATTTTAATGTGACATGTATGTAAATATACTTTGAATAGTCTAAATCTATTAAATTTTACTACATAAACAAGTCATTTATCTTAAGACAAAAAAATAATATTTTCGCTAAAATGTCAGCCTTTTGAAATATAATCATGGTCTCTCTTTTTTTTTTCTTTCAAATGGCATCTGTCACATCTTTTTTATTGACTTTTTACACCATTTTTCCTTTGTCCACAATTAGAAATATCGTCTTTGGAATAATTGAAATGGAAAAATTATTAGAAATAGAGATGTCATATTCAATGAAAATGTTTTGGATAAAAATAAGCATATTGCAGAATCTTATAGTGTAGTGATGAATGCTAGAAAAGGGAAACTTATTGAGTTAGAGGAAATTTTGAACAATGATGTAGGTAGATGAGTGTCAGAAAATCTTAAAAACATGTCAATATAAACATAGCCTTTTACACCAATAGCATAGGTGACAAAATTAGGTAGAATATCTAAGTCTTTATAGCAATTTACTTCTTCCTTGTACTATTTATTATTAACTGATGAAAGTGAGTTAGGATGTTTTAATGAAGCAATACACACATTAAAGATTTTGTTAATTGAAAGTTAGCCATAGAAGAATAAATGAGTTCACTATAGAAAAATTATACATATAAGCTAACTCAATTATCAAAAGTCAAAAAGACATTGAAACAACAAATGGGTTTGCTAAGGTAAAGAAGAACATGATGACAAAAAGAAATACAATGTAAGGTTGGTTGTAAAGAGATTTTAGTAGAGAAACTATTAGCTACACTTCAATTTTCTTTTTAGTTATAATGATATGTGATACAAAGAATCTTGTTGATATGTTAACTAAGTCAATGATTAAAGAAAAACTAAAGTTGTGTGTAACCTTTATTGGCTTCCATGTTTAATTCTTGAAAAGGTGTCACACTAATTGTATGGATTGCAAGAGAAGTTTAATTACAATATGATAGTTATTGGTTTGACAATTAATCTTTAAATGAGAGATTGTTATAGGATTAGAGTTTAATGAATATTTCATCAAGAAAAACATATAATTTGTCTTTATATAAGAGTTACTTTATCTCTTTGTATAAAAGGGTATACTTACTAAGTAATTTGTGACTCTTGAAATAGTGAAACTTTAACACAGTCATGAACATAAGAACATTTAGGTCTCAAATCATGTAAATTTCCTATATTTGTTTCATTTTTGTTTATTTTTGAATATTTTCTTTCCTACTAGCTTTATAATTTTTTAAAATTAATTGTTATTTTTCCAAATTTTTTGGAATTTGATATAATTTTTTTGCATTATTTTAAAAATTTCTCAAATTGAATTCTATTTTAAAAAATTTTTAAATTTTTTTAAAATTTTCAAACTCTAGATTTAGCCTATTTGCATGTTATGAATTGCTTACATATCCTCTTAACATCTCATTTTATATGTGGCCAAAAGACATGTTTAGTTAAGACATCTAGGGTTTTTCTAATTCTAAAATGATCCATTATACTACCCCCATGAACTTTTCTTACAACTAACTCCTTTAAAGAAATCATAGGCACACATAAATGATTTTTTCTAAATAAGAAAGCCTTACACCTATAAAAATTCTTAAACATTGACTTCTCACATACTCCATATACATTAGTGAAGTTAGGATCTTTCATATAAAAATTTTTAATATATTGAAATCCTAATAATTTTGTAATAAGTTTAGAGATAAGGGCATACTTGTTAGATAATACATTAGCTACCACATTTTCCTTCTTTATTTATATTTGATGATGTAAGGAAAGGTCTTAATGAATTTGACCTACTTGACATATCTTTTGTTCAACTTTCCTTATTCCATCAAGTACTTTAAGGATTCATAGTCAGTATGAATGACAAACTCTTTTGGCCAAAGATAATGTTGCCATGTCTTTAAAGCTCATACCAATGTATACATCTCTTTATCATAAGTAGGATAATTAAGGCTTACTCCACTTAGCTTTTCACTAAATTAGGCAATTGGATGCCTTTCCTATATCAAAACAACTTTAATGTGACTACATGAAGCATCACACTCAATCTTGGAAGACTTTGCAAAGTCAAGTAAAGAAAGTAAGGGTCTAGAACTTAATTTTTCCTTAATGTAATTAAAAGCCTTATCTTGATCACTACCTTACTTAAAACTCATGTTCTTTTTAATAACCATATTTAGTGGTGCAACAATGGTGCTAAAGTCCCTAACAAGATGTCTATAGAAACTAGCTAGATTATGAAAGTTACACACATCACTGACTTAGGTGTAAGCCAATTATGGATTATGTTAATTTTTTCCTCATCAACCTTAATACCTTTAGCACTCTTAACATAGCCAAGAAGTATAATCTAGTTAGTACAAAAGGAACATTTCTCAAAGTTAGCATACAATTTCTCAAAATGTAAAATAATTAAAATATAACAAAAATGATCAAGATACTCTTCTAAGTTTTTGCTATAAAGCAAATATCATCAAAATATACAACCACAAATTTACCAATGAATATATGTAAAACATGATAGTCATTTTAGGATCATTCTTACCTTGGAATGAAGGAATTTTCATTTTAATGATGCCCAAATCATAGTCATAGGTGTCTCGCCTCTTAAAATCTTTTTGATCCTTTCTATTGTTAACAATTCTAACCATAGTAGCTCAGCCATCAAATTCATCGTCTTCATGGTCATAGGCTTATCTCGCTCTCCTTCTTGCATTAGGAACCTTATAATCCACATAGCTCCTTTGCAACTTTATTATTGTATTAGCTTGTTCTTTTATCCTCTCCTTTATATCATCAAATCTAGTATTCATGTGCTCAAATTTTTGTTGCATAATTTTGATTATGAAGGACATATCATTAACTCCCTCTTAAGCTACACTTTTGCCTTTAGAAGTTATAGAATTACTTTTGCACATAATGATTAGGATACCTCACAAAACACTCCCTCACATTTTTCACTCAAAAAAGAATGTCACACTCCCTTGTGTTTTACACTTTTTATGCCTTTTTCTTAATATAAACTTGCACTCTTGCTTTTTAGCACTCAAATTTCCCCTTTTAGCTTTTTAAAGAACTAAACAAGTTAAATCATGAGAGTTAAGTCCTTATTAATATGATTGGAGTGCTTAATGGGTTAGAGTTAAGTAATAGCATTTACTCTTAAATAGGAGTTTGTCCTAAATAAATTTTTATTATAAAAGTGGAAGTTTTTTAAAGAAGAATTTGTCTTTGATAAGAGTTTGTTCTAAGTAGAAATTTATGTTTCTTATAGGGTTGTTATCTTAGTCTACAAATAGGCACCTTCTTGTAAACTCAAAGAAATTATGAACCATTCTAATGACTGCCTATGTATCAAATTCTATACTAGATGGATCTTAATGGATTTAGACTACCTATGTCATAATAATGTACATCTCACTAATGACTCCTTGGGATGAAAGGAGAATCCTTATTCGCTAAGAATTAATTATCGATCTCATCTATTAGATAATGAACCATTCTATACGTATGAGAGAAGCTATTCTAAAGGAATCACTCCTAATTATTGTGGAGTTCAAAGGATTCAGACTACCTATGGTCCATTAAAGACGAGATAAAGGATTTTACATTCATTCTAAGGAGTTACTCACATAAGAAAATCTTGAAATTAACTTAGTTGAAAAACTCACTTCATATGGTAATTTTACCACATGATTCTTTCTATCCCAAAAA
>CM034045.1:7506231-7545436 GCA_019804595.1 Bruguiera parviflora | reverse complement strand
TTAGGACTTTAGAAACGTGGCAGCATTATCTTTGGCCTAAGGAGTTTTTAATTCACACTGATCATGAGTCTTTAAAATACTTAAAAGGGCAAGGTAAGTTGAATAGGAGACATGCAAAATGGGTTGAATTTATCGAAACTTTTACTTGTGTAATTCAATACAAATCAAGTAAGGAAAATGTTGTTGCTGATGCATTGTCATGTAGGTACACACTAATTAGCACTTTGAGTGTTAAGTTGCTGGGGTTTGAGCACATTATTGAATTGTATGCTAATGATGCTGACTTTAGTAATGTATATGCTGCATGTGAGAAAGTTGCATTTGGTAAGTTTTATAGACATGAGGGGTATTTGTTTCGAGTAGATAAGCTTTGTATTCCTCAAGGGTCTCTGAGAGCATTACTTGTGAGAGAAGCTTATGAGGGTGGTTTAATGGGACACTTTGGCATTCAAAAGACTTTTGATGTTTTAAATGAACATTTTTTCTGGCCACATATAAGAAGGGATGTTGAAAGGGCTTGTACCAAGTGTATTACCTGTAGATAAGCTAAGTTTAGAGTTTTGCCCCATGGTAAGTATATGCCCTTAGAAATTCCCTGTGAACCTTGGACCAACATTTCTATGGATTTTATTCGTGGGTTACCTAGGTCCAAGAAGGGCCAAGATTGTCTTCTTGTTGTAGTTGATAGGTTCTCAAAGATGATGTATTTCATTGCTTGCACCAAAACAGATGATGCCACACACATTGCAGACTTATTTTTTAAAGAGATCGTTTGCCTACATGGAGTGTCGAAGAGTATTGTGTCAAACCATGATGCAAAATTTTTGAGCCATTTTTGGAAAACATTGTGGGATAAGCTTGGAACAAAGTTGTTGTTTTCTACAACTTGCCATCCACAAACTAATGGACAAACTGAGGTAGTAAATCGAACTCTTGGTACATTGTTGTGTGCCGTTATTGGTAAGAACTCTAGAACTTGGGAAGAATGTTTGCTTTTTGTGGAGTTTGCCTATAATCGTGTTGTTCATAGTGCTACAGGTTATTCTCCTTTCGAGCTTGTTTATGGTTTTAATCCATTGTTGCCTTTGGATTTAGTACCATTGCCTATATAGGATAGGGTTAATTTAGATGGGAAAAAGAAGGCAGAAGTGGTTAGGCAACTTCATGAGAAAGCTAGGCTTAACATTGAGAGAAGAACCGAACAATATGAAACATAAGCCAACAAAGGTTGCAAGCATATCACTTTTGAACCTGGTGATTGGGTCTGGGTACATTTGTGGAAGGATAGATTTCCTAAGCAAAGGAAATCAAAGTTGCAACCAAGAGGAGATGGTCCTTTTCAAGTGGTGGCAAGAGTCAACAATAATGCATATAAACTTGACTTGCCATGTGAGTATAATGTTAGTGCAATATTTAATGTTTCTGACCTTTCTCCTTTTCTCTTTGATGATATAGGTGCTGATTTGAGGACAAATCATTTTGAGGAGAGCGGGAATGATGGAAACCATATTGTACCAACTCAAATCGACAAGGGAGTAGATACTTTGCAAAACCTTGGAGGACCATTGACAAAGGCAAGGTCAAAGAAAATAAAGGAAGCTCTCAACAACTTGTTGTACGACATTTACTATTAGGAAGTTGCCAAGTACGAGTTAAGAAGGATGGAGTCTTCACCAAGGCTTGCGAATGTGTCATCTGTGGAGGAATATGCGAACCATGGCCTTGGGAAGGAAGTTGGATTTGAGAGCCCATGATTGGGCCTTTAAGTGGGTTATTTTCATGGGTTTTTATTATTATTTAGTGGGTTAGACAAAATTCCTTATTAAGCCCAGCTTATTTAGTAGGTTGGACAAAATTCCTTATTAAGCCCAGCTTATTTAGTGGGTTGGACGAATTTCCTTATTAAGCCCAACTTATTAGTTAGGGTATCTGGGAGTTAGCATATAAAGAGGGCAAAAAGGGTGGTTGGAAGAGGAGACCCATTTTCATGAGTGTATGAGTTATTTTCTCTGGTTCTTTGAGCACTAATTCAGAACTTTCATACTTGCATGTGTTGGTTCACTAGACTTATCTTCTTTAACGTTGTTGTTGGTAGGAGTGACATATAAATCTTATAGTTCTGGTTCTTAGTTATTTATAATCATTAGGTCAGAACTCCAAATCCCTTAACCTTTGTTAGAATGATCCTATACCAACATTGGTGTTGGGTTCCATTTACATATAAATGGAGTTCATATCATAACTACAAGGATAAGTAGTGGATCCTTGATAATAGGTGCACTTCACACATGACAGGAGACAAGAGTAAATTGTCAAAACTGAACAAGTCAAGAGAAGGCAGAGTTAAGTTTGGCAATGATGATTCACTCAACATCAGTGGTTAAGGGTCAGTAAATATTGGAAAAGGAAAGCTAAAAGATGTTCTGCAGTAATATGAAGTCACATGGAGGGGCAAGAAAGGAAATTCGTTGCAACTCCAATAAAACCTACTAGGGTTTGCATAGAAGGGAGTATATAAACAAAAAGAGCATCCCAGCAACCAGATGGCCTGTAAGCAAAACCAGAAATGCACAACCTATAAGAGGAGAAATAAGAAATAGACCTAGTATCCATAAGACCACTCAGAAGAGAAGACAGTAGACCTGATATCGGTGAGACCACTCGAAAGAGAAGCCAGCAAACTTGGTATCCATGAGACCATTGGGAAGAGAAGACAGTAGACTTGGTATCCGTTAGACCACCCGAAAGAGAAGATAGTAGACTTGGTATCCATGAGACCACCCAAAAGAGAAGACAGTAGACCTGGTATCCATGAGACCACCCAAAAGAGAAGACAGCAGACCTCAAGCATGAGGCAGGCTAAGAGACATGAACCAAAAAAACCAGTAGCATGAGGCAGGCTAAGAGACATGAAACAGCAAACCAGAAGCGTGAGTGCAAGCTGTGAAACCATGAGACAGTGAAAGCAGGAGTTGTGTGAAACAACCTAGAGAAGGAATTCAAGGTAGCATTGGAAAGAACTCAACGTATTTCCAAATTTCTTCAAGAGAGGTTAAAGAGTGTTGTGGTTTTCTTCTAAGTGTTAGTGAAGCAGCCTATTCAATTCAACAGAGGCAAGACAAGATAGAAGAAGGGTAGACATAGTAAGTGACACTCTTTGTATTGTACTTGCTTTGTATTTGCAATAATGAAAGGAACAGAGGATTAAGACATCCATTTTAACTACATTGTGAACATCGGGAGTACCACACTGGTATTCTCAAATATAGTGGATTGTCTCAGTAGAGGAAGAGTCTCTACCACTGTAGACGTACGTCACATTGATGGAACCATGTAAATCTCTTGTGTCCTTACTTTGATTTACATGTTGTGTTTTGAATTGAGTTGTGAACGCAACTAAAGTATCATCGAACCTATAACCTAAAGAAGACCTAATCAAGAACATCTAATTTGTCTAATAGGCAAGGTGTCTGAAAGGTGACTTTAGGGACTATTGTGATTAGTAGGTAACAATAGATCTACCTTAGTCAAATTTAAGAAAGAGTTTGCATTTAAGAAGAGGTTGAAGTTGTTCATATACCTGCGTATTGACGAGAGCAAAAGTATTAAAATAGTAGAATACTTTGGCTTAAGTTATTAGAGTTTTAAGGGGTGTGATAATGATTCGCGCCCCCTCTTAGTATCATAGATTAGTAGATCTTAAGGTAAAGTTGGGAACTTCACCTATCTTATTTTGAGATGGATAAAGATATTTCTCTAGCTATTCTTTTTTTTCTTTTGGATCTATAATCTTATGAGTATGATCCAAAATCATATTGTCTTATTTTGTGAGGACTAATAAGTCATTACTTTCATATAAAACTTGATAATTGCATTGACTGTTATAATGATTACTATAGTCATCTTTAGAGGTAGTTTCTTTATTTTTAAGAAGATATATTCTAAGTATAGTTCTGTATATTCATCCTTTAATAAGAAGATATATATGAGTGACCTCTTAAGGTCTTTATCTATGGATAATTATTGAATTTTTGTTTCATTTTGCATTTATTAGAATAATACCCTTTTTCTTCATATTTATAGCGAATAATTGTTTTCTTTTTCCCTTTTTGCAAACTATAATTTTTCCTTTCTTTAACTTTTCCTTTTCATAAAAGGATTTTTTTTTAGGTACAAAGTTTATAACCCTTTCTTTTAAATTATTTAGGATATTTCATGTGTGAATAACATATCTGTTCACAAAAATCTCCTAAGGCCTTTTTATCCTGTATCCTTTCATTTTGTAACTGCCTATGTAGTTTTATCTCATTATAGAGTTTAACTAATTTTACTACAACTTCTATAGCTAATTCTTTATATGTATAACTAGACTAATCAATAGCTCCCCTATGATAGGATTTTAACCTATTTATTTCCTTTTTAGCAAATAAGGTACATAATCGAGACAAAATTTTCTTTTTCCAAAAAATACTCTAACTGTCTTCTGTAGTAAAACTTTTGAAAAGAATATATATTTTATAGCACTTAAAGTGAGACAAATTCAGACATTTTAAATTAATAAGTTGCTCATATGTTTGTCTTACTAATAATGTAGTTATACTAGTAAAATAATTAGTAATTATATAACTTAGTGTATTAACACTATCAGTCAATTGCATCCTTTGCTCTGCTTTTATAGTATTAAATATCTAGGTCTTAGCTTTGCTTGATAAGTAAAAATACCACCAGCTTTTAAGTTGTCCAATGGAATTGTTCAGTATGAATCTTGCTATTTGGGATTTAGAATTACTTCTTTCAGATTTTGCAATAATGGCAAACATTATCATATAATGGAGTAGAATGAAAATCTAATTTTATGACATTCCATCTAAATTCCATTATACAATACTACTTTCATTATATTGTATATAATTATACTCAGACTGTTCCTTTAATAAGAGGTTGACTTGTGTTGGTGTACCATAATATAATTTTGTGGGGACTTTATTAGAAGTTAATTTTGTTTATTCCCATACTTTTCTTATAAAAAGGTGATAGATCTTTATGAACTAGATTTTGTTTTATCCATGATTCCTAATAAAGAGGCATCTTGTTCTTTTAATCTAAGGTTTTTTAACCTTTTAATTATTTTATCAACTAAATCTATTTTTTTAGGATTTTTATTTGACATATTGTAATCTATTTCTTCTGTTGACATGTGTTTAAATAATACTATTTTTTCCATTTCTAGTTTAACCAAAGGTCTTAGAGCGCTCTAAACTACTTCAATTTTTTCCTTAATTCTATTAAGTTGAATTCCTATTGATTGAAGATAAAAATTGGTATTGTTTCTTTATTATATAACAACATTAGTAGATGATTCTATTTTATAGGGTGAAGTTATAATTTTGCTATCCTCTACTTTCATGCTTAAGTTTAAAGTAGGAAGGTAAATACTAATAAGCTTTTTTCCTTTGTTAGTAGTGTATTCTTTATATGCCTTTTTAAGAATCATGCACTCCTTCAGGGTCAACAAATTTGGAAAACTTTTTTTCTTAATTTTGTAGACTTTAATCAAATGAGTAAAAGTATCTATAACTCTAATATCATTGGTATAAATCTTATGGCATTTATACCATCTCTTTCTTTTTCATTAAAGGTCATCAAAAAAGCACTTTCTTTTTATAGTATTTTTAAGGGAGTAAAATAACTTTTTTACCTTTTCATCTACCTTATTTACAACCTCAAAGATATAAAGACTCTTATTTTCATCTTGATATCCTATATTAGAGAGAGGACACCTCGCCTATAAGCTTAACTAGATGTTTCTAGTGGTTTCTAATGGTTCATTAATCACAAATGCAGAAGTTAAGGGAGGAAATTCAACTTTGTACTAAGGTTGATTGACCTGCTCTCTTGTTCTTTTGATACCTTCCAACTTAATGACTAGCACTAAGGTGGTAGAGAAGCTATATTTAACCTTTTCTCTTCTTTTTTCACACTTTAACATCACACTTCTAGATGGAGCAAATCAAATTATGACATCCCTATCTTTGAATTCAATTAATTCTTCCATTTGTCTATTAACCTATTTAATAGGTTTAACAACCTTTTCTAGTGTCCATTTTCTAGGTAATTTAACTTGATCCCCGGCAATTGTTTTAGGAACCATAGCATTAGATTTTGACATATTAGTCAAAAATAATGTAATTGTTCCTTTATCCATATATTTTGCTAGAATTTCTTTAATTTTGAGACAGTGGTGTTCATAACCTTTTAGTGTATCTCATAAATAAGGATTATATTTTTAGAAATAGGCATCATAACGAATCCTTTAGTTTAATGTCCAAAAACAAAGTATGCATCAAATTAAGATTTGATAATGATAAAGTAAAGTCTGGAAAATAAGAAAACCAAATAAGTTAATCACTAAGAGTGGATTCAATTACTCCTAATAAGGAGTCATGGAAGTCGTTAGAAGTCATTATGCCTTTTATCTCTAACACATATGATTGCTGAGTTATTTAAATATAGTCTTGTAGCAGAATTTAGTGCTACCTAAGCCATCCTAATATGGATAAATTTATATTTTTGTTGATATGAGCTAATAAGCTCCTAGGATAACAAAAAGAAATCATTATAACTCTAAATTAAGGGTAAAGCTTCTTCAACAATACTAATAACATAACCAACTTTAGAAAAGAAACTTCCTTATTTGTAAACTTGGGAAGATGACAAAGAAGGAAGAGCCCAATTTTGTAAATAATTATTATTTAAATTTTCACTAATTATTATTTCTTTATTTTTATTCTTAGAAGAACTATTACCTTTAAATAGTTGATTAGGTCTTATCAAATCCATGCCTCACTGTGAGACATCGAAAAGTTTTAGCTTTTAACTACTTAAAAAATTAACATTCTACTAGATTTAAGGCTTTGATACCATTCCTATCTTGGCTAAATCCAATTCCAAATCCTTTTTCTATGGGTTCAGTAACTATTGAGCCTATTTCATGTAGTATCTATTGATAATATAAGTAATCCTTCATATTATTTTAAGGATACATATCATTTTTAAGATAAAAATGCGAGATTTTATTAGATCTAAGTTGAGTATAATTATTTTCAATGGCACATAAAAAGTCTATTTACTTTGGAAGTAAAGGATTTGTGATGGATATATCAAAATCTCGCTCATAAGCATTATCACAAAGCTTATCAACTTCTTTTGCTTTTGCATCTTTAGTTGGTGAATTAACCCACTTTATTGGGGACTAAGGCCTTTTACTTATGTCTTAACTTCTTGCAAAAATTCATAAGTTAGGAAATCTAGTAAATAATTAGAATTTCCTTTAATAAACTTAATATCAAAATCAAACATAGAAAGTATTCCTTGCCATCCACCAAAGATTTGTTTAGAAGTAATGTTTTTAACATTTTTAATAAAAACATCTTTAGCTACCTTACAATCTATCCTTAAAAGGAATTTCTAATTTAACAGATCACTTTCAAAATTTTTAATACATAGTATTATAGTTAAGATTTCATTTTTAATAGTAGAGTAATAAAATCTAGCTCTTCTCCTGACTCTTGAAGTAGAGTAAACTAATTGTTCTTTTGAATTAATCATTTGCTAAACAATTCCTCATAACCCTTATTTGATGCATCAATTTTAACTATTTTAAAAGTATTAGGATAAGGAAGAGTTAAACATTGTAGTTCTTTTGTTTTTAATTTTATTTTTTTTAACTACCTTCATATGTTTATCCATCCACTTAGAAGGATTTCCCTATAACTTGTCAAATAAAGGCTTAGTATCATAAGTTAATTATTCATAAAATTCTGAAATATAATTTAGACATCTTAATAACCTTTGCAATTCATGTTTTCTTCTAATTTAATTAGGAAATTTAAAGGCCAACTCAATTGCTCGATCAATAGGAACAATTGTTCCATTTTTTATAAAATGACCAAAGAATTGCTTTAGAATAATTTCATCTTTTGGCTAAAACAACTAAGCCAGTCTTTTTAATAACCTTTAAAAATAGGTTTAAATGTTTAAAATGTTGTTCAATTGTGTTAGAAAATACTAACATATCATCAATATAAATAGTAATAAATGTTGAATAAGTATTAAATATTTCATTCATGACCTTTCAAAATTTTAAGGGTGCATTCTTTAACCTAAAAGGCATTGCATTCTATTCATAATGTCCCAATGGAATTATAAATGTTGTTTTATATTTATCCTTTTCATGAATTTGGATTTGCCAATAACTTGATTTTATATTAAAATTTTGAAAATATTTAGGCTTCATAAAGCCTATTTAGCAATTCTCTTTTTTATTAAGTATAAGATATCTAATCCATTTCAAGGTCTTATTTAAAGTATTATAATTAATAACCAATCTTAGAACTCCTCGCTCTAATTTTATAGCATTTTCTATATAAAATGTTGTGCAATCCCATAGGTTGTTACTTATTCTAATAAGCCCTTTTTCTAGGGGATCATTATTTTTTTTTTTACAAATCTCTAAATGACTTGATCTCATAGCTACTTGCTACGTATTTTACTTTCATTAAAAGTTACTTCATATGGTTATTTTACCAAATACTTCTTTCTATCCAAAAAAGCAATGGGGATTTCTACACAAGCCATATTTTCTAGCTTTTTCTATAATTCTTATATTTTAACTTGTATAATAGGAGCATTTATATTTTCTTGCAAATATTTGTTTTTTACTTCACTCTAAAGAGATTGAATAAATCTCTCTTTTCTTCTTATTGATTTTTGAAGTACATCTATCTCCCTTTAATAAAGTGTAGATATAAATTTAAAACTAATAATCTTTCCATCTATTTCTAAGAAAATCCCTCTATTACTAATTGTTTTAATATGATATAGCATGCAGAGGAAAGGATTTTCCAAAATAACAACTTGAAATAGGTTTTTAACTAAAACAAAGGGAAATTTTTATGCAAATTCATTCGTAGCATATAGGTGCATGAGATAGCTTGCATTTAATAGCAAGCTTGCTTTTATTAGTAGTGTTTAACACTTCTTTTATTTTTGAAACATATTTTGAAGGAACTATTCCTTCATTAATATAGCTCATGTCTATGCCTAAATCAATTAAGACAATAGTTGAAAAAATATACTCTTTATTGGCTACTACTATAATCTAAGTATGCCATTTATGGGTAATTTTCCTATTAATGAGATTAACATTTTGAAGAGTACTTAACTCTTCTTTTAAAAAAGTATTTGGAATGTTAAGAAGTTCATTTACAGATTCTAAGACTAAGATTCTTTCTTTTAAGTCTTTTATTTTAGTTTTTAACTAATTAATCTTAGCTTTAAGCTCTCCAATTAAAGGTTTTATTACTATTGCTCTAGTTTTAAACTAAAATGATTATTTTTAATTTTTTTAATAATAGTTTTTAAATTGTAATCATCTTTTAGTTCTTTAATTCTAGTCTTATTTCAAGTTAGATGAAGATATTCTCTAATTATGCTTTTTTTTCTTTTGGATCTATAATCTTATTAATAAGATTAAATATTAGATTGTCTTCTTTTATAAAGACTAAATATGTCATTATTTTTACATGAACCTTAATAATAGTTGCATTGATTGTTACAACAATTACAAGATTCATCTTCAAAGGTAATTTCTTATCCTTTTAGAAGATTTACTTCAAAGTTTTATTCCTTATATTCATCCTTTGAAAAGAAGATATGCATAAGTGACCTCTTAAGGCATTCATTTATAGATAATTCTTAATTTTTTTGTTTCATTTTGCATTTATTAGAATAATGCCTTATTTTTTTTGCATTTGTAATAAACAACTGTTTTCTTTCTATTTTTTTACAAACTAGGCTTTTTCTTTATTTTTTTTAACTTTTCCTTTTCATAAAATGATTTCTTTTGAGGTATGAATTTGTAATCTTTTCTTTTGAATTTTTTTAGATATTTATTGCTGGATAACTCATTTGTTCATAGAAGTCTCCTAGGGCTTTTTTACCTTGTATTGTTGCATTCTATAATAGTTTATGCAATATTATCTCATTACAAAGTTTAACTCCATCTATTACAACTTCAACAATTAATTCTCCCTATGTATGAGTAAAGTAATCAATAACTCCATCATGATAAGAATTTATAACATTTTCTTTTGAATTGTTTAAGATGTTTCATGGGTGGATCACCCATCCATTCACAAAAGTCTCCTAGGGTCTTTTTACCTTACATTTTCCATTCTATAACTATTTATGCAGTTCTTTAAAATATTTCATGGGTGGATAACTTTTCTATACGTAGAACTCCTTTTGCTATAACTTTTGTAACTAATTCTCTATAGGTATAACTAAAGTAATTGATAACCCCTCCATGATAGGATTTTAACCTATTTTTTACCCTTTCAACAAATAGTGTAGGTAAACCAGATAAAAATTTTTCTTTCCAAAAAATACTCTGATTGTCTCTTATGGTAAAAGCTTTTGAAAGGAACACATTTTTATACCACCTAAAGTGAGACAAATCTGAGCATCTCAAATTAATGAGTTGCTTGTATATTTTGTTGATTAATAAGGTAGTTGTACCAATAAAATGATTAGTAATTGTATAAATCAATGTATTAACACTATCAACTAATCGCATTCCTTACTATAATTTTACAACATTAAATATTTAGGATTTAGCTTCATTTGATCAGTAAAAAACACACTAGCCTTTAAGTTGTCTAGTAAAACCATTTACTATAAACCTTGCTATTTGGGCATCAAAATTACATAACTCAAAGTGCTCCAAGACCTTTGGTTAAGCTAGATATGGAAAAAAGGGTTTTATTCAAACTCATGTCAATAGATGTAGTGGACTACAATGTGTTAGGTAAAAATCTTGAAAAAGCAGAATTAGTTGATGAAATAATTAAAAAGTTAAAAAATCTTGGATTAAAAAAAAAATCTCTATATTAGGAAAAGAGAAATAGAATATAAAAGAAGAATCAAAGGTTGAGGATCATATAGATAAAATTTAGGAAATGTTCTTATCTAAACAAAATTTAGTTTGAAAAGATTCATCACCTTCTTATAAAAAGGAAAGTATGGAAATAAACAAAATGACTTTTAAAAAATCCCCACAAAAAATATTATCCTAGACCAACCTTAGTTAACCTTTTATTAGTAGAATAATTTGAGTATAATTATGTACAATATGTGTTTAGGTAATAGAAATATAGTTAAGACAACCTTTTCAACAATAAGAACTATTTATGAACTTAAAGAATGGTGGAAGGTAAAAGCCTACAATTATTTTGATTATATCAAAGTTTGGCAAAGACTAGTGGTAGTAATCTATGATAAGGCTCAAAATTCATTAACACAAAGAGGATTAAGATCTTTATTAGGGTAAGACTCAACTATTTAAGTACTATACTCACTCTGCTTATTGTACTTAAAGAACTACCCCATGTCTTTTTTGGTAATCATTTCCTTAGACTAAAGCCCTTGCTTAGTAGACAACTATCCCTTTATAGCATTTTCAAGAGGGATCTCTTCAATGTTGTCCAAATCACAACGTTCTACTTCTTTAACTTGAGATTTTTTATGTACATTAAAGTGTAACATCTTGCACTTTAGTTTATGTCCCTGACTCTTGTGATGTCAAATGTTGCTGTAAGTACTACTTTTGGTGCCAATATGTGATTTTGAGAATCTACCTAGTAATTGTGTTTCCATTAGATCACCTTAGCACTCTAATAGGAGTAGTGAAGTGTTTGAGGAGCAATAGAGTTTGAGCATTTGACTAAAATATTTTTAGTGCCATCAAATTTCTTTGGTATCAAGAAGGTGGGGACCTTCAAGCTAATTCCCTAACTTTTACCATGTTAATCCAACCATTCTTCAATCTGATTAACTACTTGTGATCAAGGAAAGGATTAACATTAAGGTCATTCATGTTTTCTACCTTTAAAAATTCAATTTAACCCCTATCCCTTAACTCTTAAACTATACTCTTAAGGGTCTAGCAATTATTAGTAAAATGTTTGATTTGTCCACCATGGTACTTATACTTGGTATTGACATGGTACTAGTTAAGGTAAGATGACTTTAGTTGTTCCTTTATAATAACAGTGACTAATTCATTTTGAATGAGTCACAACAACAACTTGAAATATGACATAAGTATGGGATTAATTCTTCTTCTTTTTGCCCTTCTTAGGTCAACTTGACTACCCTTAGGTGCCAAGGTATGAATGTTTGGCTGAAGAGGTTATGGCTAAGGGTTTTGGTTTATAAATGGGACTATCATGTTATGCAATTGTTATGACTATTCAAGATTGGATAGCCCTCGTGGGTTACTAAAGGATGGGTAAGGAGGACATAGCCTTAATTGATGGTTATGGTCAATCATTTAAACTTCACCTTTTTTTTTCTTTCTAGTTATGCTAGTTTTCTTGAATGTTGTAGAATCAATAGAACCATCAATAATTTTTCCCTTTTGGATACCCTTATCAATTCTTTCACTTGTAATTGCTAGATTTGTGAAGCTTCTTGATGCAATTCCAACCATTCTACCATGTGTATGCATGAAAATAAGGAAAAAAAAATGTACCAATATTATGCCTTTTCTTGTGTGAAGATGCCTTGACTAGAATGGAGAAACACCATCACAACTTAAGATCAGTGTTTTACTAGGTTAATTTTAGTCATTGTATGTGTGATTGTGCACATGATTATTTCTTTGTGGGGAGTTTTAGTCATCTACTTGTTTATTTTATTAGGATAAATTAATTAAAGCCCCTCTTAATAGTTACTAATGCTTCTGTGAGTTGATAAAGTGGTGTCCATTGATTGGACCTTTAACCATTAATAGTTAATTTTAATTTTATTTCTTAACTTGATCATGACTTTGAGCTCAATCTAGATTATTTATATGTGATTATCTCCTTAAAAGTGCAAAGAAAGTGGGAAGAAAAGTGTAAAGGTCTCATAATACTGTTATGGGTACCTTTGTTCCTAATATTATTTGTTGGAGAGAGTAGCTCCTCCTTTTGAGTTGTTACCTATACATATTTTTTTGGACATTTGCTAGGAAGTTGTCTCTCTTTATTTCTTATGCTTCCCTTAAATGCTCTAAAATTACGCTCTCTCAGTAGTTTTTATTAGTTGTCAAATGCTATTACCTTTCTTTTGCCTCACAATTACAATTAATGCTCTTTCTTTACTAGGTTGCTTAATTTTGTTGTTCTCCCTCTTTGACAGATGCTAGCCCCTCATTTTTGCTCTCTTCATTGATTAATGTTGGCTTTCTTTTTATGATGGATCTTGCGTGATATCAAATGCTAATCTTTGGTTGATTTCTATTGGATGGCTAGGATTATTTTTGCATATATTTAATATTTTATAGGTCTTTTACTTGTAAGATTTGTAGTTGGATGGAGTTATTAAGCCTTGAATAAAGGGCTAGATTGATATTACTACACTAGGATACTTAGTCTGGGATCTTCAAAAGGGGGGGCTTATGGCTTAATGAAATGATTATACCCAAAAGCAATATTGTTAACTTTAAGTTTAGTTTTAAGATCACATGAGTTACTAGCCCTTCCTTTCAGGGGTAGGATATATATTGTACATTGGAATGTATATTATACACTAGCAATAATTGAATTATTTTTTTTCATTCCTTTTATTTTCTTTCTTTTATTTTTCTTACTGCCTTATTTACTTTTTTTGTCCAAATAAACAATCTATAATCCAAGTCCATAAAATTAATCATGCATAATAATGAGCAAATGTAAAGTCCTTATAACAAACAAAATAGGGGTACAATAATTGTCCCTCTTTATGAGTTGCTCTAGTACAAAGTGACAAATAAAGATCTTCTTGGATCCTTATTTTGTTCACCTTATGAGTATCTATATCTTGATGCCTTTGTTCTAAACATTCCTCTATAAGGGTGCACTGTAAATTAGGGAACAAACCCATATTATATGTTGTGATGGCTCCAAAAATAATTAACTGCCATTTGCATGTTGAGGACAAGTTTGCCCATAATGATTGTGTGAATTTCTTATCGACGGGTTTATAATATTGCCAAAAATTATGCTATTCTCCATTAGAGTTTTTTTTTTTTTATGCACAATTGATAGCTCCATAGGGGGGTGATTTGCATGATATGTGAGGGTTTCATGGCACATTTAAGCTAGTGCAAACAAAGTTTTCAGTCGCTATTCTTAGTCAAAATTCTAGAAATTTATTGATATATCTTTCAAGCTTGCTTGAGATGGCAACATCACCCTTTTGCTTTGGTTGCAAATGCAAAGTGTACTCAAGCTCATTTGATATTACTTATAACTACCATTTACAATTGAAATTTCATAAGTAAGTTGACATGTAGTCTAAACTTATTCAAGATGATAGAATTACCCTTCTGCTTTGGTTGCAAATATGAAGCATACTTAAACTCATCTAGAATTGCTTCCTACTGCCCATAAAATTTTAGGAGTAAATTGACATGTTTCTTGAATTTGATTAAGATGGCTACATTATCCTTTTACTCAGGTTTTCAATGCAAAGTATACTTAAACTCATCTAGAGTTGTTAACTATCATTTATAGTTGAAATTTTAGACATAAGTTGACATGTAGACTAAACTCACTAAAGATAGTAGCATCACCATTTTGCTTGAGTCATAAATGTGAAGTGTAATTAAGCTTGTCCAATATTACTTCAAACTTCCATATATAGTTGAAATTTCAGACATACACTAACATGTAGTATGGACTCACTCAAGATGGTTGCATTGCCCTTTTGCTTGTGTTGCAGATGTGAAGTGCACTTAAGCCTAGCTAGTATTGCTTTTAACTGCCATTTACAATTGAAATTCCATATATAAGTTGGCATATAGTTTGAACTCACTTAACATAGCTGCATCACCCTTTTTCTTGGGTTGCGGATGTGAAATGTACTTAAGCTCATCCAACATTATTATTATGATTTAGTTTCATCAATTGTGGTTGGTCACATGTGTGTACACTGGCTCAATATTAGTGAGGGTCTGGTTTTCTTGATATTCACTTGTTGTTTGCATTTTTCCCCAAATGTTTTTGTGGAGAGAATTGTTGTATAGGAATCTTTGCTAATTCTAGCTTATCATAATCAATATTCTTTCCTTGTTTTGGGATCATTCACTCTTGCCACACCTTTTGATTTCGATTTGCCCTTTTTTCAGTTTCCATTAGCTACATGAAACTGTTATGCAAGTAGAGTTTTTCCTAGACTTGATGTGTTCTTTTGGATCCTCTTTCTATCTCCTAGGTTGCTTCTTGTCCAAACCCAGAATGATTGGAATCACAACAGAATATCTTTAGAGAGATGCTAACATTCCTTATGTCATGTTGTTGGAGGAAATGCCTATATCTAGGATTCACATACAATCTTTAAGTTTTTCCTATGGGAGTATGCATGATTTGTTAGCTTATTGTTTTAGTCTCATAAGGAATCTTGAACCATTAATCCATCCTTGCTAGCTAGTGTTGCTTAAGGGCTTTGTGTATGGCATTATGAAGAATTCCTTGTATCCCTAAGAGTATCAAACAAAGGATGTAATCTATATTATGTTTATTTTTAAAATGCCCATTGCCACATGTCAACCAAATAAATAAGATCACATTAATAGCATTTGTGTCAGGGTTTAAAAGAAAGCTATTATTCATGGGATAACTAGTTTATATGTGGTAATCAATAAGAGTGACATATTTGGACATAAAGTGGCAAAAGATTGTTAGGTTAGTGGTGTGAGGGTTAGCAAAGACTGATAGTATAGCTAATAGCTTGCCTTAACCCTAGTCCAAATGCCTTACTAAGGATCTCTTTAGCATCGTCTTGATGCCCTTTGTGTGCAAACCTTATTGTCTGATCATGTGTTACATCCTTTTTTCTTCATTCATTACGCCTTTGTCTTTAGTTGATAGTCAATGATCAGCCAATTTTCGTCTTAGCTGATATTAAAGCAAAATACATGTCTTCGCCATCCATATTTGCTAGAATTAGTATCCCACCTAAGAATGCCTTTTTTACAACATACAAACCTTCATAGTTTGGCATCCACTTGCACCTTAAGTCGCTTTGATTTAGTGGGACTCATTTTAGGACTAAGTCTTCTTTTTTGAAGTATCTAGGGCACACTTTCTTTTGATGTGCTCAGCTCATTTGACTTTGGTATAATTGTTCCTAGGCTCTGAGGTAGTGCTTTACATAATAATATCATGGTTTGTTATCCACCTTCTTGTCTATGATCAAGCAATGACTTGGAGTGTGATGGATATTAACATGGGTCACTTGGACATTGGCTTCAAGATGGACTTTGTCAATTGCCACCAAAGTTACCAAGGCATCATAAATCTAATTATTTTGTTAAGGCATATGGTTAAAAGTGATCTGATTGAATTGTGCCATCAATTTCTTGATATATTGGTGGTAGGGAACAAGCTTATGATCTCATGTTTCCCACTTACCTACTAGTTGATAGATGACCAACACTAAGTTGCCACATACCTTGAGATTGTTAATTTTCATTTCCAAGGCATATAGTAAACACACATTTTGTTTTCTACCATGTTGTTGGTGCATTCAAATTGCAGTTTTGCTATGATCGAATATTGTTTACCCTTAAGATAAATAAGGACTACTCTAATTCATTAAATGCCCCATCAAACCACCTTTGCCATTCATTAACTTCTTGAATTTGATCTACAACTGGGATGCCTTCATTCAAAAAATCAAACTGCATTGGCTTGTACATAGAAATGGTTTGATCTACTAAGAAATCTACTATCACACTACTTTTGATAGTTTTGTGACTAACATATTGAATATCATATTTTAATAAGAGAAATTGCTAGCTTTCAAAGATGTATTTAAGGGGATTATTTTTAGCAATAAGCCAAGTTTTATGATACAACATATGTTGCCGAAGTTAGTGCACTACCCATGCTAAGGTACAATAGATTCTCTCTAAATGTGAGTACTATATTTCATGATTGATTAATTTCTTATGGAGATAAAAGATTACTCTTTTCTTTCTACCTATTTCATCATGTTATCCTAAAAAACAACCTATGCATTGTGCCCATATGGTGAGATACAATAAAAGTGGTATATGTGGAATTGGTAGCATTAAGACTGGAGGTTGGAGAGATAATTCTTGATCTTGTCAAAAGCTTCCTACCATTAATCATCCCATCACCTTGGATTGCTTTTCACAATATTTGAAATATTGCAGTTAATTGGGATATAAATCTAGTAATGTAATTAATCCTTCCTAGAGATCTATGTACCTTTTTAGGTGTAAAAGGTGTGTGCATTTCCTTTATCACTTTAATTTTGTTAGAATCAATTTTGTTGCCTTTTTGACTAACAATGAAGCTAAGCAATTTGCCCAAGGTTGCCCTAAAAGTGCATTTAGCTAAATTAAGCTTGAGTTAAAACATTCTAAGCTAGTCGAACAACTTTTTGAGGGCCACTGAGTGATCTTCATCTACTCAAGATTTGGTGATTGTGTCATCAATATAGACATCAATCTCTTTATACATCATATCATAGAATAAGGTGACCATTACTTACTGATAAGTGATGCCTACTTTCTTAAGGCGAAATGGCATGACCTTATAGCAAAAGGTTCCCTACATTGTGACAAATGTTGTTTTCTCCATGTCTTCAAGCACCATCTTGATTTGATTTTAGTCTAAGAACCCATTCACAAAGGAAAACATTGAATGGCTACCCATTTTGGATAATTTGTCACTTGAAGAAAGCCTACATTCAACTCCTTTTTGACTTCTTCCTTGATTTTTAATAGGACATAAAGTTTTATTTTTTTGAACTTTTACCATATGGGTTTACATTCTAGTTTTAAAAGGAGTTTGTGCATCACTATATCAATGATTGAGCCCAACTTGTGCAGGAATGACCAAGCAAATATATCTATGTATTCTTCAAGCAATTAAATCATGCTTTGCCTACTTTTTGAGGGATGTTTTGTCCTGATGTTGACTTCCTACTAACTTCTTGCAATGTCTAGGTTAATCAACTTCACTAGCTCTTCCTCAATAATGGACTGCATTTCTTCTTGTTAAAGCATTAAAGATTTGATGGGATTTCTTTGCTTCCTAGGTCATCCTAGACTGACACATCGAGGGTGCTTTCAAACTTTTCCTTAAGGAAAGCACTAGCTAAACAATCACTCTTATCTTTCGACAACTTAAATAATAAATAAAAAGTTATAGGAAATGAATAGGTGTTGTTGCGATGGCTTATGTATATAGAAACAAATGCTAAAATGGTAGTTTGAATGATAAGGCTAGAACTATTAGTGTAAATGACATAAGCATATGTTACTAGCTAACATATAATAAAATGTTGTCCATTTTATTACATAGTTACCCCTAAATGTTATGAGTATCAATAAGCAAGGAAATTTTGAACTATATTACTTTGTAAGAGACTCGAGTGACTAAATAATCTCCTAAGCTTGCTAGTTGCCCAAAGGGGTGCCAAGGTTCGATGGCTAAAATAGTCTTCCTCCTCTTTGAAGATCATATGGACCTTTAATGCACCCAATTTGATAGTAGCTTTGGTTAAAGAGTCACATTCATCATGTGTTAAATTAATGAACCCTGCACTTTTGAAATGGTGAGTTAGGGGATACACAAGCATGGTTACCTCATCTTGCAAGTATGCTTAGACAGCTTCATCTTGGTTTGGTCATTTTTTGATTCTAAAGCAATCTTATTGTCCATCAGGTTGTATAGGAGCAGTTATGCCTTATATAACGGTCTTTTTCATCATCATTTTAGCCATTTTTAGCAATGCTTCCTATGGCTAGGGTGATATATAGAGGAATAACTCCTCTAATGAAGGAGTCACATTTGTAATTTCAAAAGATCAAAATGGATATTCCAATACCTTTTCAACTATCTTAGCATAAGGCATTCTTGGTGAACTAGAGATAAGCAAGTCATACTTTACTCAAACTTCTATTAGTTGATCACTTGTGATGAATTTCACCTTTTGGTGCAAGGTGGACGAAATGGCTCTTGTAGCATGGATTCATAGACAACTTTGAATTCCAAAACTTTAAAGGAAACTACTATTTTTTAGATGTACATGGTTAAGTGATTTGTAAGTGGTCCCATTCCATAATACTTTTAAAATTCCAAAACTTTGAATTTTGGTAGGTGGACTATATTTTAAACTTAACAAAGATCTAATATGCTTAAGAGAATATGCACATTGTTCCCTTTAATGGCTCTAACTTCCTCTTATAAAAGATTGATCTTTTGTTTCATAAAATGCACTTTTGTCTTTCAATTTAGGAGTGGTTTTAAATTTGCTAGGAGTAACATCAATAAAGTGAGGTGTTAAAGTAGCATTTGGTGCATATATTTTAGTGCTTAATGATTATGAAGCTACTATTTGTACTGAAGAAGTATTCATGGGAGACTAAGAATAGATGAAGGGTGCTAGAGAAGCTCCAAATATTAGTGTTACTTAAAATAGTCCATTGACTATGGCAGGAGAGCTCTCTTGAGATATAGTCTCCTATGACCATCCTTCCCTTAACAAGTGCTGAGGTTGTTTGTTGTATTTGCTCTTTTAATTCCTTAATTGAGTCCTAAATATATGGCCAACTAGTTCTTTGACTTTGTCTTCTATTCTTTTTGTATATGCTTGAGTTAGGATTATATATCTTGCTAGCTATGAGCTCTTTATTGTTCACTTCATTGTACCTTTATTTTTTTGCCATGCTAAAAATTGTAATTGCATTTATAATATTTATGAATGATATGCTTGTTGCATGAAATGTTTAGACTTCCATATAAAATGCTTCATAATTGAATGTTTTTATTTAATAATAGTAGTAAATAGGAAAATAAAGGAGGATGTCCCTTTTTCTTCATCCTTACAAAGTCTTATTATAGCTAAGGTTGCTTTTTCTTTCTAGCCCTAGAAAAAATACTCATCTCTATTTAGGCTATATTCATTAGCATTTGTCTTTAAATCATTAGAATTTAGATCTATCTATGCATGATAATAAAGATATTAATGACATAAATACTAGGCATAATGATAAGGAAGTGCCTTACTATGCAAATCTATGCATCCATCGTAATGATAAGTATCAACTTGGAAAAGAGTTTAAAGAGGAGCAGCTAGAGTTAAACTATTGCATTCACAAAGGGTGGTTTTAACATCTTGCCACAAGACTAGAGTATTATAGGGATCAGCCAAGGCATCAAGAGGAAAGTTGATGATCTTCTAAATGAATAGGTTGACAAACATTCTTGTTTCCTTATTTTGGACCCACATAATTAGGTGAAGATAGAAATGGTAGAAGATGAATAAAGGACCTCAAGGATTATTAATGATGTTTCTTTGTTCCATTTATTCAATGAAGATTTAGCCCTTAAATTTTACTCTCAATAACTCATAAAAGTATTAACCCATGGCTAATATATTAGCATGCCAATCGTATATTTCTTTACAAGGTATATAAGCAAATAGAGAGTCTCTTGAGAAAAATTACTAAAGTCATTTAGGGGAGTAAAGAAACAATTCATGAAAGGGTACTATAGATGCCAATTTATGAACTTAAGAGGAGTGTTAGCAATTTTGTAATGCTTAAGAAAGAGCCTTTGCAACTTATTTTTCATGAAGGTTTCATGCTTTTGGAAAGTGTCCCTAGCAATTACTTTTACTAATGCCATTGGTAGGATGCTTGTAAGATTAGGCAGAGAGGGATTTTGTTTACTGTTGGCAAGGCTTATCCTTAAAGACTTAGGAGGGCCATCTTCTTCTTCTTTAAAGTTAGACTCTAGATCTTCTAACCCTAGGACATAAAAGATTATGCACAGATGAGGACTTGTCATGGCTTTAGAGTATAGGAGTTGATGTTTGCCCATTTCATGAGATCAGAAGTTAAGGTATATTGTGTGGAGTTTAACAAGTGTCAAAGCTACTTCCCCTATTATTACTTTTCCTTTTAAAAATTGTCAAAACCTTACACATTTATAAGTAGTGTGTGATTTGGTCTTATGTCACTTACTATGATTATCAAGTCTTTCCATTAGGAAAAAGGATATGTTTTCAATTATATAGGTGAAGTACATCTTGTCATAAATATGATTAGAAATTACCACCCTTTTGAGAAACCCTTTGGCAAGCACTTGACCCATTATTACTTGAGTTATTTAAGAACTGCAACTTTCCATCTAAATTTTATAAAGCCTTAAATATGATGTTTGAGCAATTACGTGTAATTTTAGATAGGATGTCATGATATCCATATAGATGTCATTCACCTTATGTAGTATTGGCTATTGTAATAAACTATACATCAAATAGGTTAATGGATAGAAAATCCCACCCCTCTTTTATATTATAAGATCAAATGTGAGGGGACATTTTTAGACCAAGAAACATTTTCCTTCACTAATATTTACAATTCAAAGTGTTCAAAGGGATTTAGTCTTATACATAGTAATGGCTACATTTTAGATTTTTACATAAAACAAGTGATGAACACATAATGCCTAAAGGATTCTTCAAAGAAAAGGCTGAAGCACTTATACATTAGATGCAATGGTGGGATCTCCACTCGTAGCTCTTTGGCCTTATCTACCATTCCCCTAACTTTTCTTGCTACCCCCTTTGATCCATTGTGATATTTGGAATTCCCACCTATAATGAAGGGTCATCAATTACTAAAGCTAGAAGGGTAACTCCTAGATTTAGGTGTCCTAAGCTATTACATTTTATGCCAAGCTTTAATTTCCCTAGGTAAGCAAATCCACTTTATGTGCTAGATTTTGATCTTCCTAAGAGAGTTAAGTCACTTGCATAAGTAGATTCATTTGTGCAACATAAGTCTCTTATTCCACAAAGAGTGTAGCAATTGCATCATTTAATTGCTCCTGAAAGTGAGCATTTTTCCTACTAGAGGGCTTCATTTTGATTTAATGTGAATTGAAGAATATTTTACAACTACCCTTGATTTAGTCCCATTGCCTTTACATTTTGGAGTGTCTGGTTCACTTATGATAGCTAAAGGGTTAATTCCTTATTTCTTCTTTAAGAAATATCTAACTTTTAAATAAGCTGGTTAATAAAGAGACTCTAATCTAGATCTTCTAAAGACTTTGGCTCATCATAGAGTGAAGAAGTGATATTATTTGGTATTATGAAATTGTGTTCATCCAAACTTGACAGAAGTGGCATCTAAACATTTTCAATTCTGGCTTTTCCTTTGGAGACAATGTGACTTACTAGCACATTAAAGATGCAAATTCCATGGCCTCAAGTTATATGCGATAACTCATACCACACTAATGGAGGGTGATTGGAGTGTGCATAGGTGGTTTTTGTAACATGATTCCATGCTTGAATAATGGGTTAGAGACACTTATGACTATTGGAACTACTACAATCAAAATAGACTTCTTCCATTCCCTTGGTCAACAAAATGAACCTTTTTAACCTTGTTTAACCTATTACAATCACTCATGTTATCTTGATGGCAACAACCTATAGGTATTCCTCATAGCTGTATAGGAACAAGCCTTTTCTCAACCATTTGGCATATAATCAAAATCTTGCTGTCAAAAATAAGTTATCGACATTGAAATTTCTATGATCTTGGGCCATTCAATTTTGTTGAATTCTTTTAGTCAAAGTCTATCCTTTATGTACATGGAATGAGTAAATTGGTGGAGAGATACATTTATATAGCTCTAAGCTAAATATATAATAGAACTAAACGACCCTTTTCCTTGAATTCAATAATAATTCAAGGATAAGATCATTTCAGCAATCATGGCCAAAATTAGATTAATCCCATCCTTTCTCATCTTATGGAACAATTCAATGACATATTCAAGAACATGCCTGATGAATTTAGGAAACAATATCAACATATAAATGAAAAATGTCATATAAGTGAATTCTGCCTTAAAATGCTTTATCATGTGTTTAATAATATGGTTAAGTGGAATGCATTCCTCTCAGTCTTGCCCCTTGGTCACAATATGAATCTTAGTCTACTTTTGATTAATTACTTTTGATAGCTTGTTTATATGGTTAATGTTAGGGCTTGGAGAGTACAATATTGATCTTGAGTGCCTAGCAAGTTTAGCAAGTTTTTTATTTCTTCTATCAAAGAGAGCATGTCTACATTTGGGAAAATAAGCATCAATAGGCTAGGTCCTAAGAGTGTGTGGTGGCCTTTAGCATTACTAGCTACATCCTAATGTCCAATAGGTAATCGATGTTGCCATAAATTTCTTGAAAGGCACATTTCCTACTAGTGCTCCAAATGTCCTAAATTTATTTAGAGATAGGAAATTCTAAATACTTTAGGCTAAAATTCCTCAGGATCTTCATAGGTTTAAGGAAGGATAATCTCTTGCTTGCCTTTTAAGGTTTTTAGAGTATTGTCTGGCATAAATATAGGTGTGCTTAATGATGATCACATATATTATATATGCATTTCAAAACAATAGTTAATACTTTAAGAGGTGAATAATACCTAAAATGAATGATATGAGATGACATAAGAAAAATAACAAAAAAAAATAAAAGGAAATGTCTTAGTATAAAAGAAAATAAATATAATGGATAAGTTGCAAAATAATGAAGTAAAATTGAAAATAAAAAAGATGTATAATGTAATAATCAAGATGGGGATAACTTAGGTTGCTTATCCATAAGGGATAGTAGATGACTCTACTAGTATAACTATGAAAGTGTGGTTTAACAAATCTAAACGAGGCCAAAGGTCCTTAAGGGTTACCTCCCTTGCCATTCGATGCTCAAGTAAGAGTTACTAATTTAAGGGAAAGATTTCAAGATTGTCTTATACAAAAACCATAGTCTTCATGAAGAACTCATACTTCCTCTCATCTAAGTTAGAAAAGGTATAAGAAAGGTTTCTAGCCTCTATGAGTGTGTGCAATTAAGGTTATGATGCAAATAAATTTTATAAATATTAAAATGAGAGAGATCAATAAAATATCAAATTGGAAATAAATAAGAGTATTAAAAAAAGAACAAGTTAGAGTAGCCTATCTCTCAAAAGATCCCTAATGGAGTCATCAAGCTATTGTGATAGGTTTCACAAGATGGGAGAGTTAGACGAACATGGTGGTGGGTTATGTGCTATAATGTGTGTATGTTAACTTTAGAGTTTTCACCAATTAGTTTAGGTCTGATTGGAACATCACAAATGACTTGGCCTACTTTACCATGATTTTTTAGGGTTTGGGAATACGAGTGCGTTTGACAAAAATTTTAGTTAACCTAAATGCCCATTGCAAGCAATGATACTACTATTCACTTGCTTTTATTTATATACTTTTTCTACCAACACTTTATTTATTTTTCTCTATCTTTTGTTTATTTTTTGAAAATCTTAAAAGGGTTACCATTCTTTTTATGTCTATCTATTTATTCTGGATGTCCCAATGCTTTTGTGGACAATTTTGTGTCCCATTTATTTTTCTTACTTTCATCTTTTATTAGTTGGTTTTTCCTTTTCTTTTTCCTTTTTCCTTTTTCTTTATTTTTGTCTTTTTTCTCTCTTTTCCTTTTTTCCATCTTTCCTCACCATCCCTTTTTTCTTTTTTATTTTTTTTCTTTTATTTCTTTCTTCATCATATATCCCCCACTTTTAGTTTTTGTATCATAAAACAAGTAAAGCTCCCACTCTCTCTAGAACGACCAATTTTATGGCCATCTTTCACATTTTGAGCTTGACAATACCTTAATCATAAGTCTCGAGTAAGATTTCTAGTGTAAAAAGCCAAGATTTGGCTTCAAATGGTGTTCTTTTTATTTTTTGGTTGATTTTGAACTAAATGTGGTAAAGATTAAAAGGATAGTGGCCACCAGTAGCTAGACGTTGCTAATCTCTAATCAATGCACAAAAGGCACTAGCAGATAGATCACTGCCTACTAAGTCTACTGGTGTTGTTCTTTTGCAGTAATAATGGTTGGAAGTGGCATATATAGGAAGTGGAATGTGTGACAACATCTAACTTTAAGGCAACTGTCTTCTCCATATGACTCCTCGTTAGATGCATGAAGGGCATCATTTGATAGATCAGCACCTAAAGTGTAAAACAATGCCTATTTTGGGCCAATGTGACATTGGTTGACAATACATGTGGCAATGGGTAGTGGTTGACCTGGGTTGTTTGCTAGTTGGTGGATTTCCCAACCTCCTCTTGACATGTAGCCTTTAATTACATGCAGATAGCTTGAGGGGGTTATATGAGTGGGTTAATGATGTTTTTCAATGGCCGATGGCACCAATGAGATTCCAATAAACATCTCAAAGATAGAATACCCAATTTTAGGTATTTTCTCCACCTTTTTGACTACTTTTGTTTTTTTCTTATTAGCATTTTCTTTTCATTTCAAAATTTCAGTATGCATATGTATGAAAAAAAATAAAAGGAAAGCAAAATTTAATAATATTACACCTTTTTTAGTATAGAGAGGCCCTAGTTGGAATCGAGGAACATCACCTCAACTTAAGATAAGTGTTTTACTCAGTTAACTTTAGTCATTTTGTGTAGTGATTATTTGTTTGTTTTATGGAGAGTTTTGGTCTTTTACATATTGATTTTATTAGGACAAATAAATTGAAACCCCTCTTAATAGTCACCGATGCTCTTATAAATGGATGAAATAGTATCCATTAATTGAAACCCCTCTTAATAGTCATTGATGCTTTTATAGGTGGAAGAAACAATATCCATTAGTACTTAGTTTTAATTTATTTCTTGAGCTAATCTTGATTTGGAGCTCAATCTAAATTATTTATGTGTGATTATATCCTTAAAAGTGAAAAGAAAATAGGAAGAAAAATATAAAAGTCTTATAGTCCTTTTATGAGTATCTTTGTTCCTAACATTGTTGGCCAAAAGGAGTAGCTCCTTCTTTAGGGTTGCTACTTGCACTTATTTTTTTGGACATTAGGTGGGAGGCTATATCTCTTTATCCCTTTTGCCTCCTTTAAACACTCTAAAATTGTGCTCTCTTGGTGGTTTTTTTTAGCCCCCAAATGTTATTGTCTCTCTTTTGCCTCACAATTATAATTAATGCTCTTTCTATGTTAGGTTGCTTAATTTTGCTGGTCCCTTTTTAATAGATTTTGTTCACCCATGTTTTTTTTCTCTCTTTTTCAATTAATGTTGGCCACCTTTTTATAATTATTCTTGCCTAATATTAGTCATTGATTTTTTTTTGCTTTTGTTAGATGACTAGAATTATTTATGCACATATTTACTATTTTACAAGTATTTAACTTGCAGGATTCACACTTGGATTGGACTATTGGGCCTTGAAGAGAGGGTTGGATTGATATTACTACATTGGGAAGCTTAACATAAGGTCTTTAAGAAGGAAAGGGCCCTCTTTGTAGTTCAATGATGTAACTTATACCCAAAAGCAATATTTTTAACTTTGGATTTAGTCTTAAAACTAAACGAGTTGCTAACTCTTCCTTATAGGGGTAAGATATACATTGTCTATTGGACTATATATTAGACCTCAATAGCAATTTAATTACTATTTTTCATTCCTTTTATTTTCTTTCTTTTATTTTTCTTACTACCTTATTTACCTTCTCATATCCAAATAAATAATCTACAATGCAAGCCCACAAAATTAATTCTACACAAAAGTAAGCAAATGTGAGGATTTTAAAGTGAACAAAATAGAGGTACAACAAAAGCAATGCATTAAGAGTTTTTCATTATGAGTATATGTTATCATCTTTTGAATGTACAGGGTTAGGTAGTTTGTTGGTGATCTCGGGCCATCATACTTTTCAAATTTTGGAGTTTTAAATTTTGGCATAAGGACTACATCTTGAACCTAATAGAGATCTAATGCACTCAAGAGAGTATGAATATCTCTCCATTTAATGGTCTTAACCTCCTCCTATATGAGGTCAATTTTCTATATCATGGAATGCTCATTAACTCCTACTACTATGTCCTTCAATTTAGGAGTAGTTTTGAATTCACTAGGTATGGCATCTATAGGGTGATAAGCTAAAGTAATGTCTAGTACATAAATTTCGGTGTCAAATGATTATGCAACCATCATTTGTCCCTGAGAGGGATGTACCACTAATTAAGGATAGATGAAGAGTGCTCTAGATGTTCCTACCACTAAGGTTGACTAAAATATTCCACTTTTTAGGCAAATGAGGTTTCATGAGGAATTATGTCCCAAACAACTATCTTCCTTTTAGCAAATGCCTAAGTTGTCAATTACATTTTCTCTTTTAGGACCTTCATTGAAATTTGAATATTGCCTATAAGACAAGGTAATTCTTTGACTTTGTCCTCTATTCTTCTCATGCAAAATTGAGTCAAGACTATATCACTTAGGTATTTTATTATGTTAGAGCAAGTAATTGCATTCATTATACTTGTAAATGATGTGTTTTATGCTTGAGATGCTTAAACATACATAAATAAAGCTTTATAATTAAGTGATTTTATTTTATAACATTATCACAAAAGACTATGAAAGGCATTTCTAACTTTAGTTTATCCTTGTAAAGTTTTATTACAACTAAAATCCATATCTTTTTATAACCCTAATGTTAGATAGATTGTCCCTTATCACTGCTTGGACTATACTCATCAATAAAGGTCTCTAAGTCCTTAGAGTTTAGATTAGTTCATGCATAATAATGAACCTATTAATAATGTAGGAACTAGGCAAAATGATAGGATAATGGCCTATGACCAAATTAATGCATCTATCATAATGGAAAGTACTAGCTTGGAAGAAGGCTTAAGAACGAACAGCTAGATTTATCCCATTATGCTTATAAAGGAAAATCTTGATATCTCTATAGAAGACTAGACTAATATAAGGATTAGCCAAAACATTAAGAGAAAAGAGATTTTTTGGGCAAAGAGGTTGATGTGCATCCTAGTTTCCTTGTTTTGAACCTATACATCTGGGTGAAAATGAAAATTCTAGAAGACGAAAGGAAGGTCTCTAAGATTGTTGGCAATATTCCTCCATTCACAAGAGAGTTAAAAGGTCTAAATTACTTATATAATTGGAATCAAGTACATCGATTTTATTTTTAGTATCTCATAAAAATATTGACCTATGCTCAATAGATAAGCATTCTAGTGGTATATTTTCTAACCAAGTACATGAGTAGACAAAGAGTTTCCTTAAAAAAAATTATTGAAGTGGATTAAGGGGTTAAAAAGGTAGTTCATGAAAAGGTATTAACAATGTCAATCTATAAACTAGATGGATAAACATTTTAAGTCTCTTTTTTTAAAAAATTATTTTGATTCTTTATTACTTTTTTATTTTTGTTTTAGAATTAAAAAATAAAAAAAGGTTTAGTATCTAAATCTACTTAAACAAAGACCTTTATTTTTTTTCCAAAAAAATCTCAATTATCATTTCTTTTAATTTTTAGTTTTTCTTGAGAATTTTTTTATTTCACCTTTTTCCCTTGTTAATTTCACTGTTCCTATTTTAATTTTTTTTTTAAAAAGTAGTTCTTTGACTCTTAAATAGGGGGATGCCTACCTTTTATGACTTTTGAGTGTGATTTTGTTTAAGGTTTACTACTTATCTTTTTTTTTTTTTTTTTTTTTCATTTAGCTGGGATTTGGTTTTGGTACCTATTAAACTAAATCTGTGGTTGAGAAGGAAAGGAGACTTTGATTTGTTGGTTTTTGGCATTATGGAGGTTTGATTGGGTGGAGAGGAGCTGGTGATAGCGAGTCATGTTTGAGGGTTTGGGTACTAGTCATGTGGAATTAGGCTACAAGGTACATTTTTAGGGAGAAGAGTGGACTAGGTTAGATTTTTGGTGGTTTTCAGTATGAGAGATAAAGAGCAAAGGATTAACCTGATCAAATTAACTCGTTTAACTAAGTTCTTTTCTCTTTTTTAAGAGTTTTTTTTTGTTTTTTCTTAAATTTTATATTTTTTATGTTGTGCATGTCGTGACTGATCGAACAAGGAAAAAGTGGGTGGCAATTTAAGGTGACTAGCAGTCATTGACTATCATTATAGAGGCTCCAAGGACTAGTAGATGATTGGATTTTTGTATTGGTCACTAAAGAATTCAAAAAAATGTTAGGAGACTCATTATAGCCTAATTTATTCACTTTTAACAACAGATCACAAAAAGCACAACAATAAATTCAAAATTTGAAGCAAAGGAAAAGAAAACTAACTATTTTGTGTGTTTCATTTGCAAGGAGATGGAAGAATGACAAGAAAGGAGGAGAGTTAGAGTGTTGGATCGATTGATTAGTAGCTAAAGATTTAGATAAGTGTATTAACTTGTGTCTTAAAGTTTGCTATTGCTAGTTGCCTGCTTATGGTCTATTTTGCATGCTTGAAATAGATTAATGCTACTTTTGTAATAGATTTTGTACAAATAAGGTAATAGGTGATAAGCTCCATACTTATCTAAAAAACATTCTTTATGTGATTGAGTAAGGAAATAGTAAGATGGCAATAAATCATACTTGAGAAGAACTAAATTATAGGGTTAGAACTAATCTTCTTTGTGAGAGTAGATTGCTTCATTTAAGTTTCTTTAACCCACATTAATGTGAAGAATAATAAAAAGAAAGCTTAAAATTTCTTTTATAAAGTTATCAAGAGCAAGACTAGAAATAATGAACCAAATAGGTGAAAACCAACCAAAAAATTTAAATAAGAATAAAAATGCATGCATATGTGAATGGTATGGGGAAGAATAGAGTCCTTTCCAAAAGTTGGGAACTAGTTTCCTAAAAAAGTCTTCTTTAACCCTTTCTTGGACATAGCTAATGAAGCATAACAAGTTATCCAAATATGTATGTGTGTGTGTGTGTGTGTGTGTGTGTTTTATGTTCTATGGTATACTTAATGTCATCTATAAAAGGATTGGAAAATTGATGAATAAAAGTTAGGATACCTTGTATATTATATTCTTGAGTACACATGTAACTTGACTACAAAATGTGTTTACGATTACTTTTTCTCTCTTTTACTAAAAAATGGGAAGAAAACTTAACCTATTTATTTAATAGTGACTTTGGAAGCCTTTTTCTAGTTTTCTTATCTTTCATGAACTACTTTGTTGCTAATGTTGTGTATGCTGCTTTGCTTTTTCTTACTAGGGTCATCCTTCTCTCTCTCCACTTCCCTTTTTGGTTACTACTAGGGTTCTTCCTCTTATAAGACAATTCACCCCATTTCATTCGTTGATTAGATTTGTTGGATCTTTTCATTGTTAAAATTGTACTCCAAGAACTATTGCAAATAATGCAATCAACTTGTTGCCTTGTTTGATTAGGTGTTAGGCTTATTGGTCTCTTTGTTGGGCTTGTTAAAGCTTTGACTAGAACCCTTGGTTCTCCCATATTACTACTATGAGCTAGATTTGAGGATGTTAGGCCTTTTCTCTTTTGTTGCTACTATATGTGTGTATGTGTTGCTTCTTGAGTCATTGTGCTTGCTCATCTTCTCTAATAGTGGACTTTATCTAAGAACTTAAAAAGCGTTGTGTTCCTCCCATTTCTTGTTTTATAATGGGTTAGACTTATAATTAGACTTTATTTGTAAATGGACACTTTAAATAATAAAAATTATTTATTTTATTTCGATTTCTTTATTTTCCATTTTCTTTTTTTTATTTTCTATTTTCTAGTTCTTTTTTTTTCTCTTTATTTTCTTTTTTCCTTTCCTTTTCTTTCTTTCTTCGATTTCTTTTTTTTTAGCCTAAATACTACTTTTAATCCCAATATAAACACATTTATTAAGCATGATCCAAATAGTAAATTTGGCAATCTAATTATACATCGTGCAATAAAAATGCAGCCAAAGAAAGAAAACATAACCTCTTATTTAAGTCATATCAAATATGAGTACAACAGTTGCAATGATTATGAAAGAGAAACACAATATCCCTTTTTGGTTGCTTTTACACAAATGAACCACTTAATGTGAGAACCATAATGATTTTGGTATTAGAGCATTTTGATTTTCACAAAGACCTATGATAATCTAATACATAATAACAAAGTAACAATTATGGCAGGTTTGATATCAACATAAGGAACAAAGGAATTATGGAGAAATGTGGCAAGGCAAATTTAGAGCTTGCATGAACATGTGCATTGAGAGCATAATATGTTTACTTAAATAATGAAGTACTTAAGCCTAAAGGCTATAAACTTAATTTATCATGGAGGAGCTAGGGACCCAACTAGGTTACTTCCACTACCCAAGGATAATAACCAACTCAAGGGAGATTGGAGCATAATAAGAATAAAGACTAAGGAGACTAATTCTTCTTGGCTTCCTAAAGTTACTCTTCCCTTTGTTGAATGCATCAATCTACAAGAATAAATCACCAAGTGCAATCAATTTTTTATGATTTATGGAGTAGTATATGTGTCAAAAGGTGGAAGTGACAACTACATACTTCAAAGATAAGCCAAAAGTATGGCGTAAAGGATAGCTTTTAAAAGACCTTGAGATGACTTGAGAAAAGCTTGTAGAGGAGGTGTGTTTGTATTTGTTAGTGATGTCATGCTTAACATTGTAGAAGAATTCAGCAAACAAATGTAAAAAGGGACAAGAGCAGAGTATGAAGAATACTTTGAGGAAATGAAGTTACAAATCAAAAGAGGTAACCTTAGTCTTATTGAAGATATTTAATTTTCAGCTTTGTTAGTGGATTAAATGGAACCGTTAAACCCACTCCTAAATTGTTGTAACTAAAAACCTTGAGTCAAGCCTATGGGATATTTAATCTATAAGAGCATTAGATAGCCTCGTTAACCAGAAAAGCAACTATTGATGGGGTTGTCAGGGTCGTTAGGGACAAGGGGTGGTCAATACTAAACCCTAAATGTGCCTGCTTGCAAAAGAGTACCAGTAGTCTTACCACCAAAGTGACCTATTGAGATTAAAACAATAAACAATGTTATGCCCAAGTTGCTTAAATCTACACCTCTATGAAGTCCAGTTAGTGTTATAAATGTGGAGACAAGTGTTTTTTTGTCCATCATTGTTTTGGGAAACATTCCTTAAATTTAATTGATAAAAGGCAAGAGCAATAAGGGTAGCCAAATGTCTATAAACAATAAGAGGCTAGGTAGGAGACTTAGGAGCTACCAATGATGGAGTCAATGGAAGCCACCATTGAGATCTATATGAATGTCGTCTCTTACACCATAGGTCTCAACACCTTATAGTTAAAGAGTGATTTGATAAAAAGGTTTTGGTAATCTTGATTGGCACAAATAGTACCCATAGCTTCTTGGACTTAACATTTGCAAAGGAATTGCACTACAATCTAGAGAGGATTCCCATAATGATGGTTACCATCTCTTATAAACATAAAGATTTTTAACTTAAAGAAGTGCAAAGCATTTGAATGGAAAATGCAGGGTTACACCTTTAAGACAGATTTAAGGCAAATTTAAGGCTTATAGCATTAAGGACTCATGAAATAGTCAAGGTGTTGGTTAGCTAAAGCTACATAGCCTAGTGTTATTTGATTTTAACAATATAAAGTTTTCCTTTGTAAGAGATGACAAGCTAGTTGAATTAATCAGAGTTACTAAGATAGGCAACCTTAAGCTTTTGGCAAGACAAATATTACAAAACTTAATAAAAAAAAAAAGTAGGATGGGAGTCCTTCTGCCCACCTCTTCATAATGGTGTAAACTATAGAGCCGCTGGAATTGCTTCTTGGAATTGCAATTGTGATAGCATAATTCCCTAATATGTTTGCTAAACGAAGGGCTTTCTCACCAAAAAAGACCCATAATTGTCACATTATATTTAAATTAGATTCTCAACTTGTTAAACATAGGCTTGTTGATACTCCCACTACTAGAAATCAGAAATTGAAGAACTAATAGCCAAAATGATAGCATTTACAATCATACAACCTAATAGCAGTCCAATTGCTTCACATGTACTATTAGTGAAAAAGAAGAATCACTCCTTGAATTTTTATGTGAATAACAAGCAATTAAATTGTTTCATCATTAAAAATAAGGATGAGTTAAAGAGTATAAAATCTTCTCCCAACTAGATTTGAGAGCAAGCTATTGTCAATTCTAGATGCATGAGGGGGACATTCCTAAAATAGCCTTTAAAACGCACCAATGGCATTATGAATTCAAGGTAATGCCTTTTAGTCTCACCCATGCTCTCGTTACTTTTTAAGTTCTCATGAATAAGTTATTTGCTTCTTAGTTAAGGAAGTTTATTTTGATCTTTTTTTTCTATGGCATTTTTATATATAACTTTAGCTCAAAACAACATGTACAACATTAGATTTGTGCTCTACCAATTTTGAGGTCATATTAACTTTATTCTAAATAGTGTAAGTGTGCATTTAGAAGAGGACAAATTAAGTATCTAGGGCATCTCATTAGTGACCATAACTTTTCCCTAAGAAATCAAAGTCACATGGACAAAATTGAACCCTTCAACACAAAAACCCCTACTAAAACTAAAAACCTTGGATTTTAAGAGCTTAAAATTTATGATCCCACCACCTTCAAAGAAAATAAACCAAAATCATCAACACATCATGGAAAATTAAAGTTCCAGGAGCCAAGACTCAAGAACGCATAACTAAATTCCCCTAAATCAAGCAAAAAAATTAAAAACAAACCATTATTTCACTTAAATCAAAACAAAGTCAACAAACCAACTATTTACACATCAAGAAACCAAAATCACACACTTTCTTATGCTATATACATGAAATATATTATGGTTCTAGTGTTAGATTCTCATGAAAAGGATCCTAAAAAGAGAGAGGAGAGAAGGAATTTAGGAATATTGTATTTCTCTTACATAGTTGTTGCAACAAACTAAGGAAGCATTATATAGCTCTTAAATTATAATCAAACAATTATGATTAAAAGAAACATAGAGAAATCATGACCTCCATGACGCTAATACTTCAACATACTCACTAACTCCTATCTACATGGCTTAACAAGCCAATGCTATAATAGACTTGAGTTAACATTAAGATCTAATGGACCTAGACCCATTTACCTTATGCTCCTTACTAAAAATGTTAAAAGTCCCTTTTGCTTAGATGAGCCTTATCCATAAGGTGAAACTGAGATATGAAGAAAAAAACGTCCTCCCATGTTGCCTTCTTACGAGAGAGTTTAGACCAATGAATAAGTAACTGAGTGACAACTTTGTTTTTACACTTGATGATTCACTTGTCGAGAATGATTTGGGGTTCCATTAATATCTAACCATCTGTTCTTGTAAACACAAAATTAAGGAAGAACCTATTTATAATGCCCTATTGATTTCTTGAGCAAGGACATGTGAAAAATATAGTGAATTATTTACAGAGCATGTAAAGCCAAATGATAAGTCATAGAACTTATTTTTTCCACCACCACTAAAAAAAAAAGATGATAAAATTTAGAGGAGATTTTCACACTAGATCACACTACCATGGACTTGATAATAAGTTTGAAGTTTTAGATACACAGTCACCTATTATAAAGCATCTTTCACTATGGACCTTATTTGCATAGTGTTTCATCCTATTTTATGCTTTGAGTAAATTGTCCTTCAATAGATTTGTTGAACGCTACCTTTTGATAAGAAAGTTTTCCATAAATGCAACTTTTGTAGCTACCATATGAAGAGAAGATAGTTAAGCAGAGGCTTGGATATATAAAGCTTAGAATGGAGTCATTCTTATGATAGTGTGAAAATTAGTATTGTACCACTACTCAATTAGATACCCTTTGGCAAGCACTTGACCCATTATTACATAAGCTATTTGAGAATTGTAACTTTCCATCCAAATCAAACAAGTTTAATTATAAAACCTTAAATTTGCATATTTAAGCAATTATGTATAATGTTGGATTAGATGTCGTGATATGTATGTGGATGTCATTCACTTTATATAGTATTGGTTATTATAACAAATCATACATCAAAATACATTAAAAGATATAAAAGCCCACCCATCTTTTATATTACAAGATTAAATGTGAGGGGACATTTTCAAAGTATGAAACATCCTCCTTTATTAACATTTACAATTCATAATGTTCAAAGGGATTTAATCTTATACATAGTAATAACTGTAGTTTAGATTTTTATATAAAATAAGTGACAAACTCATAATGCCTAAAGGATTCTTCAAAGAAAAGGCTAAGGCACTTGTTTAATGGATGCTATGGTGGGATTGCCACTTGTAATTCTCTAGCCTTATCTACCATACCCTTAACTTTGCCTACTACACCCTTTGATCCATTGTGATATTTAGAATTCCCACCTGTAATGAAGGGTTGTTAGCTATTAAAGTTAAGAAGTTAACTCCTCGATTTAGGTGTCTTAAACTATTACATTTTGTGTTAAATTTCAATTTTCCTAAGTAAGCAAATTCATTTATTATGCTAAATTTCTATCTTCCTAAGAGGATTAAGTCATTTGTTATGTCATGCTTTAATTTTCTTGTGTAAGTAAATTCATTTGTCCAACATGAGTCTCTTGTTCCACAAAAAGTGTAGTTGTTACATCATCTAATTGCTCTTATAGGTGAGTATTTTCCTACTAGAGGGCTTTATTTTGATTTAATGTGAATTAAGGGGCATTTGGCAATTGACCTTGATTTAGTTCCATTGCCCCCATATTTTGGAGTGTCTAGCTTGCTTATGACAACTAAAGGGTTAACTCCTTATTTCTTCTTTAAGATATATCTAACTCTTAAAGAAGTTAGTTAATAAAGAAACTCTAATTTGAATCTTCTAAAGAGTTTGACTCTTTATAGTGTGAAGAAGTGATATCTTCTAGTATTATAAAATTGTGTTCATTTGAACTTAACAGAACTAGCATTTGAACATTTCCAATTTTGGATTCTCCTTTGGAGACAACATGACTTATTAACACATAAAAACGCAAATTCCATGTCCTTGAGTTGCATGTAATAACTTATACCACTTTAATGGAGGGTGATTAAAGTATGCATAATTGGTTTTTACAACATGATTCCATGTTTGAATAATGGGTCAAAGATGCTCATTGTTGTTGAAATTGCTATAATGAAAATGGACATCTTTCATTCCCTTAGTGAACAAAATGAACTTTTTTGACCCTGTTTGTTTGATTGCCATTCTAAGGGTGTATGTAATCACTCATGTTATCTTGATGATGTCAACCATAGGTATTCCTTGCAACTGTATAAGATTGAGTCTTTTCTCAACCATTTGGCATGTAATCAAAATCTCACTCTTAAAAATAAGTTATCCATTTTGAAATTTCTGTTATGTTAGGCCATTCAATTTTATTGAATTCTTCTAGTGGGAGTCTATCCTTTTTGTACATGGGATGAGTAAACTGGTGGAGAGGTACATTTATATTGCTTATAAGCTAAACATATAATAGAATTGAACTATCCTTTTTCAAAAATAATTCAAGGATAGGATCATTTTAGCAATTTGGGTTAAAATTGGATTAATCCCACCTTTTCTCATCTTATGGAACAATTTTAATGACGTGTTCATAAACATACCTAATGACTTTAAAGAATAATATCATTTGATAAATAAGCAATGCCATATAAGTAAATTTTGCCTTAGGATGTTTCATCATGTGTTTAATAATGTGGTTGGATGGAATGCATTCTGCTTGTGTTACCCCTTGGTCATAGCATGAATCTCACTTTGCTTTTGATTAATCATTTTGGATAGCTTGTTTACATAGTTGGTGTTAGGGCTTGAAGTGTACAATCTCAATCTTGAGTGCTTAGCAAATTTAGCAAATTTTCAATTTCTTCTATTAGAGAGACCATGTCTACATTCAAGAAGAAAAAGCATTGATAGGTTGGCTTCTAAGAGTGTATGACAGCCTTTAGCATTACTAGCTACATCCTAATGTCCAATACATAACCAATGTTGCCATAAATTTCCTAAAAGGCACATCTCTTGCTAGTGCTTTAAATTTCTTAGATTTATTTAAAGACAGTAAATTCCAATTACTTGAGGTTATAATCTCTTGTGATCTTCATAGGTTTTGAGGAAGAATAATCTCTTGTCTACCTTTGAAGGTCTTCAAAGTATACTCTGACATAATTATAAGTGTCTTCAATGATGATCATATAGATTATTTATGCATTTCAAAACAATAGTCAATACTTTGAGATGTGAATAATACCCAAAATAAATGATATAAGATGACATAAGAAAAAAAAAACAAAACAAAAGGGAAATGTGTTATTATAAAAGGAAATAAATATAAAGGATAAGTTGTAAAATAACAAAGTAAAATTAAAAATAAAAAAGATGCATAATATAATAATCAAGATAGGAATAGCATGGGCTCTAAGTCTATAAAGGATAGATCTAATTAGTAGATGACTTTATTAGTATAACTACAAATGTGTGGTTTAAGAAATCTAAATTAGGCCGAAGGTCCCTAGAAGGTTCCATCCCCTATCATTCAATGCTCAAGTAAGAGTTACTAATTAAAGAGAGAGATTTCAAAACTATCTTATACAAAAACTATAATTTTCATGAAGAACTTGTACTTCCTTTCATTAAAAAAGGTAAAGGGAAGGTTTTAGACTTTTGTGTGTGCAATTGAGGTTGTGACACAAATAAAAATTATAAGTATTAAAATGAGAGATAAATAAAAGATTAGAAAGGAAATAAATGGAAGTTTTATAAAAAATTTAGAGTAACCTATCTCTTAGAAGATTCTTAATAAAGTTACCAAGTTATTGCGATAGGCTTTATGGAATAAGAGAGCTTGACAAACATAGAGATTAATTGAATTACCATGTCATCACATTCATAGAATTACCATGCCATCATATTAATTAAATTTATTATCATATTAAGATGATGAGATAAATTTGAACTTAATGAAAGTTTGTAATATATTTAAAATAAAAAAATCATAATATATTTAGAAAAAAAGAAATTCATTTATTTTTAAAAAATTAACTTTTAATTTTATATTTTATTATTTTAAAAAATTATATATATATATATATATATATATATATAAATAAATTTTATATGATTGTTTGTAATCACTATTTATATATTTAATATAAATAATAATTTTAAATTTTATTATTTATAATATTAATAATTAAAAAAATTATGTATAAATAAAATATAGATTTAACTAAAAATTAAAAAATATATTTTAACTTTTAATGGATAAAATTTCTGTTTATGTGGGCAACAAGGCTCTATGTACGTCTCACTAGAAGTTTCTGCTCTCTGATATCCTTCTTTAAAATTGTTATATATTTTGTGGCATAAAATATTATATTAATTTCAAACACATCAATTACTCTTTTATAATCATTGTATATATATAAATAAATTGTTGCATAAAATTTCAAAACTGCTACATGCAAATATCATATTAATATAAAAGGTACTATTTGATCATTCCATTGCCACATAGAAATGCTAACAATTAGAGAAAAATCCTTGTTGCAATGATTGATTAGAACTATTGTATAAAATGCTCTAGTTAGTAGCTTTGTGTGCATTACAATAGGCTAAAACAATTGCTATGCAAGATTTATTGTAATTCATGCAAATGTGATGAACTACATACTGCTACATTAAAGCTTATATAGGAATGTGTAGGTTTATTTAATGGTTATAATCCATTGGGTAAACCTTGCTTTGGTGTAATGAGTGGTATCATCATTAGCATGACAAACATTTGGATTGGCTATAGTCTTTGTTAGGAATAACTATACTTCTTAATTTCAATGAATCCTAATAAAATAAACTAAGTCACATTAATTTTGAAAATAGAATAGTTATTACATTGGTGATTTATTTTTGAAAAATACAGATCATATTGAAATTGTTAATTGTTATTCTTATATTTACTTTAAGTTTCAAAATTTCCCTCTCTTTTTGATAGTAAAAAGAGAAATTAGTTGTCATAAACTGTTCTCAATAATTTGTAATTGGAATTACTTATCAAAAAACATAGTTGGTAACTAAAAATGACCACCATCATTTTATGATAAAAATA
Source organism: Bruguiera parviflora (assembly GCA_019804595.1). Classification (NCBI taxonomy): domain Eukaryota; kingdom Viridiplantae; phylum Streptophyta; class Magnoliopsida; order Malpighiales; family Rhizophoraceae; genus Bruguiera; species Bruguiera parviflora. The sequence continues at coordinate 7,506,331 of CM034045.1, read as the reverse complement.
AAAATTTTTAGGCCAACATGATCCTTATTTTTCTAAATATGCCTTGAGGTATCAAATGAGCAGAGAGAATGAATTCATTTTTGGGCTATCGTTTTGAATA